>LDKF01000956.1:0-53324 GCA_001026735.1 Rotylenchulus reniformis
GTGTCATGGATGAGCAGAGAAAGTGCCGGTTTCCGCTGTATTTTGTAGTCGGCTGCTTTCAGATCCAAGTAGTACACAGTGTTTGCTGAGTCCTTGTCATAGACATAGACGAACAGGAAACGGCCATCCCGGGACACCGAGCCACTTCTTCAAAATAATCATTACGATGGAATTATAATTACTTTCGATCGAATTCATATTGATATTTTTTTGTCTTTGTCATCTTGTTAGGATAGAGACCATTTGCTTTCAAATTGTGAACAATTTTTTGGTTTCGTTTTTTATAGGTTATACATTTAAAAAATATTATTATAAATCATAAAATCTTTTCTAATAAACAAAGTTTTTATACATGGAAAGAGTCGGGTCGTCCTGTTCCCGAAAATCCGCGATCAACAGGTCCTTGTTGGCCTTAGTGCCGATGCGGTGGTAGAACAATGAGTGGAACTCGTCCTTGGTCACTCTGGTCTCGTTGGTGGCCCGTTTTCGTTGGGCATATTTCTGAGTTATTAATATACCTATTGAAAAAATCTTAATATGAATTCAAAAAGACTTTGGTATTACAAATCCAATAATTTCGTAAATATCTTATTTATCAGCTGAATTTTCTGACCGAGTAGAAAATGCCCTTGTTGTTGGGCATCCATGCAATTGAACTCTGTTTCACATTGCCAATCTTGTCCTCCAACTCCCGGCCATTCTTCACATTATGGAACTTAAATATTTAAATATCACATTTTAATATTAAAATGAAAATAGTCTCTCGATAGAAATGGACTTTTCTAGGATCTTTTGAAGCGAATTCCTTCTTGCAAAATAGCACATAAAAAGTGGATAAATCGAGGAAAAAGAAAAAACAAAAATAATTTAACATGGAATGTTTACGCGTCATAAAATCATAGCGCCGAAAATAAAACTTGATTTCTACAAGGTTTTACGCCGATTTTATGTTTGATGGATTTTTAGATAAAAAGTGATTACTTAGATTAAGTTTTCATTATTTTATTCTAAAAAGACTAATCATTATTCTTATTTTCTCTTTAACAATTAATAATTGAATTTTTAATATAAATTTTAAACCAATACCATTTTGATTTAAAATCAAATTAATTTTAGACCTTTTGTTCGAACTTTTTATAAATAATTTTTAGTGTACATTAAATTTATAGGTTGTATCTTCTAAATGTTTTTTAATTCTTGTATAATTTTCTGTTTTTATATGAGAATATCGATAGAATTAAATGTACGCTTATTAAATCATTAATTCATAAAATAGAATTATAAAATAATAAAATAAACAAATTTCAAAAAAGGATTATTAAAAAAATTTACTTTTAATAAATTAACTGTATAAATAAAAATTATTTCATTTTTTATGTATTAGATGGTTTTTGATTTTTTGCTTGAATATTTATATTGATGTTTTAAATTAAAAAATGAACCAAAGTGATTTTTTGTTCCAAAAAATTAAAGCTACCCGAATTGTGCTAAGATCGCTGCCCTTCTCCGACACTGTGTAGGCCATCAATTGGCCGTCCCTGCTGAACGCAGTCTGTCCGATGGCCACAGTTCCGTCCATGGAAAACAAATTCGGGTCCAGGAACAACTCCTTTTGGCCCGCCAGGGTGCGCTGGCGGTAAATGGAGCTGAAAGCGAAAAACAAATTTGCACCAAAATTTAAACTTGAATCAGCACGTGAATGAGTAAAAATTTAATATATGCACTAGAGAATTATCCAGGTATAATTATTGGGATTTATGAATTAGGCGGGAGGCAAGGGATAAAGATTAACCAATGTCTAATATGAAATATAATAATGCAATATAAATATATTTTATGAAACAATTTTTGGTTTCCTTTCATGAGGAAAAAATTAAATGAATAAAAAATATCTTTATTAAAAAATTTTTCCAGTTCAGCAGTTATTTTTCTTTGTTATAATTGCATAAGTGTTGGATATTTTGTTAATTAGAGCAAAAACTAAGGTTTATTAATATAAAGTTTGTAGAAATAATTTATAAGTTACTCTTTAGACCATAAATGGACATATTTTTATCCAAAGTAAGGAACTTCCATGGATTCCTGGATTCCTCTCTCTACCTTTGCTTCTGGCCACCCTCAGAGTAGGCATAATAGTAGTAGTCGCCATGCTTGGTGATGCATCCGTAGGCCTTCTGGTCGAAGAGCTCGTTCATCCTAGCATAATGGAGAAGCCTAACAAGTTCATTATCCAGAAAAAAACTTCCCATGTTCTGGAATTAATTTTTATGTTTTTTATTGCCAAATATAACTGTAAAAATAAAAGGTGTACTATCTAGATATTGCCGATACTAAGATTTTCCTCATGATTCTGTGACTTCAATATTTATAGTTATATGGCACTCATTTTTTCATTATAGTTCATTGATTATAAACATCATACACAGAATATTTCAGTAACTGTTGAGTGAGTTTTAGGAGAAACGACACTTTTAGTAACACCCTATTAAATAGATACTTTATCTTATTAAAAATGTTAAATTTGAAATATATTCAAATTAAATTATTTTGTAATTAAATTGTGCAAAAAATAAAGGTCGATTTAATCTAAAAAATTCAAGCACCAACTTTTGTCGGAATTGTTCGCGGAAGAATGCCTTCTCCAAAAATGGTCGGGTTAAATTGTTCAGCTCATTCACAAAATGCTTGGTCTCCACCGAATCCGGATCTTCCATCCACCGGTACGGGTCCATTACCTTCAAAAGTGCAAAGATTTACAAAAAATCTTAGGAATATAACATTAATTGTATTGGGAAAATCGAGGATAAAGGCTTGCTTTGATTAATTCTAATTTGAAATTTATAATGTATCTTTTTAAAATAATACATGAAAATTTATGATACCCTAATATAAAAAACAGATACATATAAAACCCGTAGAGAATCTGTAATATCTAGTATATATTGTGTTGAATTTATTGAAGATCAAAAAGCCTTACCATCACCGCTCCAAAAATGTTGACAAAATGAAATAATTATATAATGGAAAAGAAAAATCTAAAATTTTGGTAAAACTCAGAAATTTTTTAAGTTAAGAATCTAATGTATAGATAAAAAGATAAAAAATAATTTTTTAATTAAATTGAATATAAAAAATAAAAACTAAAAAAGACCTTTTGACCACAAATGCGTTCTATCACGGATTCATTCCTTCGAGCACTTGGGTATAAATCCGGGTGAATGTCCACATCGAAAGATTCGCTGAAATTCAAAAAATCACAACTCATAAATAGAACAATTTATAAAACCAATATGCATCCTCAGGCTTGAATTTTGGCGCAATTTTTGCTTTCGATTTTTCATCGTATGTATTACTTGTGGCACTCTGCAATTCCTTTCGAAGCTTGTAGTTGTACCAAAAAAGCTAAAACATATTGTATCTAATCTTAAATAAATTTAAAAAAATATAACATAAAGCTATGGTTGAAATGATGATGAGGATAAAATGAATAGCAAATAGGTTTCATGAATTTAATAAATTATTATTCTTTCATCTCAACTAGAGCCATTTTCTCTCATAATTATAATTCTCTGTCATCAATTAAATTCTGCACAATTTTGATCATTTAGCACCTTTTGATCCTTGGTTGACCAACTGTTGACTTTCTCAATACCATTAATTGAAGTTTGTAAAGAAGACCACATGAGAATTAGTTGAATCAGCATGATAGGTTAGCGAGTATTTGAAATTAATTCTAAAAATTCCTACAATAAATTGGATTTTTTTGTTTGTGGTGAATTTATTTTTTTTACCTTGAAAGATAATATGTAATTTCGTTTGGATTTAAAATCTTTGACATGCCATCAAAGTGAAAATTTTAGTGATAGGCCTATCCATTTTTTATTTCCTATAATAAAACAAGCTAAAATGAATTTAATGTCAAAAATAGAGCAAAAAAATCTGGCTGCATAAAAAGTACATAAGCTATCATAAAAATATCACAAAAATATATAAAAATTGCTTATAAAAATTTTCAATAAAAAATTGAGAATTTACTTCACTTAATGTAAATTATACTACTAATTTTTAATAAGATCACATTCCTTAAAGGATGATTCCTATAAAAATAATTTATAAAAAAATAAAAACGGAACTTGGTTTGAGAGTAATTTTTCAAAATTAAAAATCGAATCATGAATCTGTTCTGTGATGACCAGCAGGTGGTGCTTCATCATAAAAGTAATTGACCTCGGTAGAATTAGTTGTCCATTACCAAAGTCATGATCCTCAATCCAATGATCCTCACGCATCCGCCGATAATGAAGGGTGAGTCGGTCAGCGATCATAGGTTAATCCGCAAATAAAATTAACCCTTTGATCTGATTTTGTAGTTGATCAACGGGGGACTCGATCATTTTTAATCGACCATCCATTTACTTATTTTGTAATTTAATTTTAATAAGTAATGATATATATATGTTTAAATATTTTGTAGTCAGTCGTCAGTTGCTTTTATGGTGTCAAAAAACAGACAGTTCAGAAGCCATATAATTTATTCTAATTTTATATGGGTTTTAGTTGTTTCTATCCGGCCCTTATAATATCAGTACCATTTTTATGCTTGCATTCAACTTCTCCTAGAGCACATTTTCAGCATTCTCCCTAGCCATTCACCTTCTGGCCCTTCGTTTTACTATAAATAATTGAAGAAACCATGAGTTTTAATATTTTTAATTTTTTTTTGAATATGTGTATATAGTGAATATGATTTACATTAAAAATTAAAATTTAAAAGCATGATTTAATTCTATAGATTCTTCATAGGTTGTACAGAAATAACTAATAAATTTAAAGAATTGTTGACAAAATGTAGAAATATCATTGTACTATTAAAATTTTATACTTATTAGATTATCAGTTATTGCAAATTGCAATATCATAGAATTGTTGAGTAACTGACATTGGTTAACTTTGATCAGCATCTGATATCTGTTCATTTATAGCCTTCTTGCATCCCGCCATGGTCCATGGCCTAGGCTCTACCGTAGCGGTACAGTTGAACAGCACCGTACCACCAGCTACAATTGCGGCAGTAATGATGAACACCAAGGACCACTGAATGGCATTTTTTCTATAATGGGATCTTCTGTTTTTTTTAAATTACATTATTCAAAAGGGACCAATTTAAAAATAATAATTTTTCGAATATCATTCCAATTTTTGCCTTTTGCATTTAGATTNAATTATTCAAATAAAGCTTTAAAATTCGATAATAAATTCATTTCTTTAAATTTGCGAATACCAGTCTCAATATTAAAAAAGTAAATTCATAAAACGGACTCAATTTTTATAGGATGTAAAAAATTCGAGTATCAAAAATTGAAACTACATTAGATCAATAATCATCAAAAAAAATATGTTCACTAAACTTTTATATAATTAATTAATTGTGTACTTAATCGTGTACTTTATTGTGTACTTGCTGCAAGCCTTTAAATTTCGATTATCTTATATTTTCGATATTTCTAAAAATTATGATCATATTTAGCTTTAATGGAAATTTTAGACGCAAAAATTTACTTCATTTAAGGAATTTGTCGGAGTCAGCCAGGCGATCACACTGGGGGCAATACTTCAAAAATATATGATATGATTATAGAGAAATTTTTTCATTAGTTAAGAATAAGATCAATGAATATTAAAGCTTATTGTTAGATTTATATTGTATTATTTATGAACAGAATACATACATCCAAGTGACACCGTTGAGAATAGCCACCCAAATGTAGACGATATAGGTGAACTGGCCAGTAGCCTGAATTCCAATACAAGGATTCTTGTTATATTACAATTTGTCGGTTGTTTTTCATCTTTGTTAATAAGTAAATATATTTTTACAATAATCTGTACTCTAAAATTATTTTATAAGGTTGCTAAAAAAAGATAGAAAGTGAACTTGGGCAGTGAAATATTAAAATAATATTTAAATATTTTTTTAATTAAAATTTGTTCTTGACCAAAATATGCTAATCTTAATAAAAAAAATCCGCAAAATGTTATCAATTTTATTTTTTAATTTTTTACTTAATTTTTGAACAATTGGCTCCTTGATAGATATTTTGGAAATTGGGAAAATGATTTCTAAGGGATCTTTAATTTATTAATTCATAGGTTCCAAATTTAATCCTACAAATTGTGTGCTTTTGAAGACGCCAACAACGCATAAAGCATAAGCTGCGATTGCGCCGGTATAGCAGGCTTGCAGGAAGGTCACATTGGTAATGCTAAATTTTGGCAAAATGCCCAGCAAAAGGAAGCACAGGGCCATGAGGTACTGGAAAAATGAATGAACTGCATGATAGTAATTCTGAAGTGATTTCTAAATTGACAAAACTACGTTTGAAACTCGTAAAACAAATATTTTATTTTACCATAACAAGTCCATAAATGATGTTTGAATTCTAACCATGAGAAAAATTAATGAACAAATGAATTTATAATGAAAAATTATTAAAACTAATGTGTCTAGAATTTGATAAATTATAATCGATAAATTCAAAAACAGCTTTAATACTAATTTGTAAGTAAATTAACAGAAAATATCAAATCAAATTTGTATTCCATCGAAGTAGAAAACGGGGTTTTTAATGAAGTGCTCATTTGTGTTTACTCCATCCGATACAGAGCCAATGAAGGTTAAGAAATAGAAAGGGTCATTCGGATCGGAGTGAATGAAGGTGTGAAAATACCAAAAAAAAAAAAAAACACAAATGCGGCGTTTATGATGGCCATCAGCCCATTGGAAAATCCTATTCAATGACGCCGCATTTGTGTTTTTTTCGTATTTTCTCAGCTTCATTCACTCCGATCCGAATGACCCTTTCTATTTAACCTTCTTTGGCTCTGTATCGGATGGAGTAAACACAAATGAGCACTTCATTAAAAACCCCGTTTTCTACTTCGATGGAATTTCATCTGCTTCATTAAATTGCGAAGCAATTTGATTTTGCAATTGTATTTTTACAATTTTGCAATTGTATTTTTACTGAAAAACACATTACAAAAGTATAAAAATCGATTTTGAACTTTATTGAGTCGATTGTAAAATTTTACAAAAAGATTTTAAACCGTTTTTTATTTATAACTTTTTTATTCTTAAACTAAATAAAAAGGTATAAAAAGCAATTCTACTCAGAAAAATATGGGGAATTTTATAAAAATAAAAAGTAGCAAGCTTTATCTAGATTTTAACTTTTTATATCGATTTTAAATTTTCCCACCCTTGCTCAACCTGGATTCGAACACAAATGAGAGCCAGCCTTCGGCCGGCTCTTAATATAAAATAATAAACGAAAATTGATTGATTAATTTGTTAAAAACAAAATGAGACATAAATTTTAATTTTTTAATCACCTGTGATGCACTTGCGAACAGTTGGATTTTTGCCTTCTCGGACATGCATTTGATGCAGTCGCTGATGGGTCCCGACACAATTTTGAGCATAGCACAGATCAGGAAGGGTAAAGCGGCATCGAGACCAGTAGCGGCCATATCTTTGCCAAGCGCCAAAAATGAATAATTTTGTTAAAAAATTTCAAAATAGAGCTTCTTAATTGGTCAAACTCATAGTGTGAAGATTTTTTAATTTTGTCTTTTTTTTTCAATTTTTCTATGAGAAAAAGTATTTATTTTCTGTTTTTAACTGGAAAATTCCTGTGAAAAATCTAAATAATTTCAAATAATTTTAAATTAGAATTATGATGACACTTTGTTCAGGAACACTGGACCGTACTGCATCATCAATTGGCAGCCGATGGTAGAAGAGATGAAATACAGGAATATGCCCCAAATTGCAATGTCTGACAGAATGGCCAAATGGGGCACTTTTTGGATTTTGGCGGCATCTTTGGACATTTTATCGGCCATTATCACCTCGAGTTCTTGGGTAGAAACGAATCTGCGAAGTTTGAAGCAAATGGAAATAATATAAAGAAAACCCTGAAATGACTTTTATTCAAAAGTCAGATTTATAAAAAAATTGTCATTCATACTAAGATACCTATTATAAATTGTCTTTCTACTTTAACTATTTCCTTTCCAAAAATAAATAATATAAAAAGCAATATTAAAAAATCGGGCTAGATAAATGGAGACTGCATTCTTTAAACTATCTTTTGATTTGAGGCTTTCATCATTCTTTCTTCCATTTGCAAGTTAATTTTTTTTTCTTTTATATTATTTATTTGTATGAATTTTAAATGTGATTAATGATAATTGCAAGCAAAACGCAAGAACGCAAATCACCTGTGTTCTTGTGGAGAATCCGAATAAAATGCGAGGAAAATGATGAAAAATACAAAAGTCAAACCGCCCAAAATATAGTAGACCATGGGCCAACCCCAACTATTGGAGGCACAGATGGCACCGCCCAAGGGCATCGCGATTATGGGACCGAACTAAATTATGGGACCGGACCGATTTTCACTAATTTTACTACATTTAATACAAAAATTCCGTGATCTTCTAATACCTGACCATTGCATGTCAATAGCGTAAGAAATATTCCATAGTTTTGAGTTGGGCTCCAAGCCTCTGTGATGGCCCCTGAAATATTGTCAAATATTTTTGTGATTTTCAAACTACTAAACCTGTGGCCACCAATAAAGCTGGTGTTGCTGTTCCCTAAAATATTTTTTTACTTTGCACAAATGGATCATTAAAATTTTGAAACTGTGTATAAATAAAATTCTCTTGTTGTTCTATTTATTTGCCTGTAGAACTCGAATTCCAATGGTTGCATAGTATCCGCCATAGTTCACGCATAAAGGTAACAGGAGAGTTGAGACGGCATTCAGCATACCATATATTGCCATGGTATACCTTCATGTTGATTTGTCGTGATAATGTAATAAATAAACTGATCATTATACCGGAAACCGATGAGCGACATGACGGAGGTGATTGGCAAAGTGCCGAGCAGTTGTCCGACCACCGGGGCCGAAAACAACCAGCTCTGCTGAGCCGGTGTGTACAGATCTTTTAAGTACAGGTAAAAAATCGGCAATAATTTTTATTATTATCATTATCACTAATTTTGACAGGTTGGTAAAAGGTTTTGCATTCTTACTATATGATATGTGATGTCTCTGGCATAATGAATTTTTAAATCAGATACTTGAAGAGTCATCGAAAACCTCCATACATTTATTTATTAAATATCATTATCGATTCAAAACCAGTAACTGACAGTCTGACGACCCCATCGGCCTGGGCCACCCCTGCAATGATTTTACCTGTATGACTATGATTATTGTCGACCGACGTTTCACTGTCCTTAGTCATACAGATCACCGTGAAGTTCAGGGCCAAAATATTGGCCACTATCACTGATTGGCAAACCACATTTAGTGCCAGTACCAGGAAACGAGTTTTTCCGAAGAAATGGAACATTCTATATGAACTTTTATATAAAGAACAACCCATAAAAACAATTTGCTGAAATTAAAAACTCAAAAAATATATAAATAAATGCATCGAAACAGAACAAATAAAATCCGAAATTTTATTCACATTTTATTTTTTATTGGGGTTATAAATTCTAAGGAACTTTTATTTGTTTTGTATTATTGTACTTTATGTTTCCGGATTGTCACTTGTATGTCATAGAAATGGCCAAAAGGTTGGCAAACAAATTTGCTGTTTACCTAGCAATTATTTAGAGCTATTCAAGTCAAAAGGTGAAAAGTTAAAAAAATAAAAAGGAAATTTTTAAAATTTTAACATAATAAAAACGATAATATTTTCTTCGTAATATATTTTTTCATTTTAATAATTAATTGAATTAAAAAGTCTCGAAATTTAATTAGTAGAGTTCGATTCGATTTTGTTTTCCTTCATATAACATATTGATTTTTTAAATAATTGAACAGAAAATAATGTAAATCAAAGTTTTATAGGGTCAAAGCAAAAAAATCAATTTTTTTTTAAATTTCGTTGTTTAAAACATTAAAAAATTCAATTGTTAAAATTAAGATGCCATCTAATGCTGTAATTTTATTTATCGAATAATGAAATCTGATTATTAGTCTGTAAAATTCCATACATATGAAAAAGATCCAGTTTTTAAATAATCAAGTATTTGTTTTTTTTAATATTCCATCATCGAAATTAATTACTAGTATATACTATTGAATCATCCGGAATCACTGAAATGTAAAGAATATTAAAATATGGCATTTTTTATAATCTTAAAGGAATACACGAAAGAGTTAAGGTTGGATTTATCAATGAATATAACGCGATAATTTCAAATAAAAGACGATTTATACAGGTAGAATGGTGTATATGTTATGTATATAAAAACATATTAAAATTAAAACGCAAAAAAATCTCCAGAAACTTTTTTTTAATCTGCTAGCCTAAGACAAAGTTGTTCAGAATTTTACGCTCAAAAATTTATAAAATTATTTAAAAAATTATAACATGTTAAAAAATAGACGGATACACTCATTTACAATTTCTATAATTTTGTTCTCCGCATTTCAATTTAATAATAAAAGTTCAAAAATTACGATTTTTGGTCCAATTAAGTCTAAAATTAAAATTTATTACTTAAAGAAATAGAAAACACTATTCCACTTGTTGGGCACTTGTGTTAATTGATTTTCGCAAGGGACATCTGATCAATTAATTTGTAAATGTGATGAAAGATGAAGAAGGTGGTTTGTTGGATTGGCTTCCTTCCGTCCATCTTGCCATGCCCTGCACCACCTGACACTCTAAAATTTTGGCCAACCATTTCCGGCACTTTTGCAAGAGACGTTGCCTCATGGTGAAGTCTCATGGCTAGCCACGTTCTAGGAAAAATTTACATTTTCGCAACATTTTATCGGAAATTTGATAATACTTCATCAAGTTTCACCAAATGAGTTTAGTTGCACTTCCGATGCCCTCACATGGATCGATCGCTATCATGTTCTCTCATTTTTTGATCAATAGCTTTCCATCAAAATATTTCCGGACGATCAAGAAATATATAAAAATGCTTCATTTTCCATACTTTTCACTCATTGAATTTCCAATCTAATCCCATTATAAAGAATGCATTTTTTCGAATGCTTTTCCTAATCCTCTTTAAGTGAGATATATTAAGTTTTAACAGATTGAAACTCATAAAGTCCCGCAAATGTATTAATAAGTAACTGAATAAATTTGATAAAGGTACAACTATGTCACAAAAATTCATCCAATCTAATTTTGTATCATGTAAATATAAAGGTATTCATATTAAATAGGATAGTGAAATTAGTTTTTCAAATGGGACATAAGATAGTAGTAATTAATTAACTATAGATTGGGTTTTGACAGATTACTAACTTTTTATCAAATAACTTACTAATAACTAGAGTTCAAAATTTTGAGAAAACCAGTTTCAGTACCCAATATCAGTAGTCGAGGAGTACCAGTACACAGTACTCAGTGTTAAAAAAACTGGAAAAAACTGAACTGATTTAGCACTGATTTGTTCTTCATCAGTGCAATGATGCATTTTACCAGTATCAGTACCAGTTTTTTAATGCAGTAAAATTTTTGGAAATGATTGCGAAAAATTGAAAAAATACTAGCAAAAAATGAATTATTTTAAATTTCAATTGTAAATTTATATAGTTACTGTTAAATATCAATATCTCAGGGGTTTTCAATTTCAAATCAATAACGCAAATCTGGGTGAGTGGGAAAGGGAGAGTTAGAGAAAAAAACTAGAAAAGAGAATAGAAAAAATGAACAAAAAAGATTTTAACAAAAATTCTTTCAATTTTGCGATATTATAGAGTAAAAAATTTATATTTTTCCCTTTAGAGAAGAGATCACTTGTGTGCCGTTTGATCATAGGAGAAATTTTGATTTTTTCTTAAGAAAAATGCCTTATGACAGATGACTTAGGGGTTATTTGTTAAAAATTTCCGAAAAATTATGGATTTTAAACTTTCCAAAATTTAGGGATTTTCGGTCAAAATTTTCCAAAATTTAGGGATTTTCGGTCAAAATTTTCCTAATTTTGCCTTTCTTAGGGGTGCAAAATTAGCACTATAAAATACTGTACCAAAACCCCAGTATCAGTAGTCGAGGAGTACCAGTATACAGTACTCAGTGCTAAAAAAACTGGAAAAAAACTGAACTGGTTTTAGCACTGATGGGCGAAAAATACCAGTTTCAGTACCCAGTGCACTGGTAAATACTGTCAGTGCCACTGAACTGGTTTGAACTCTACTAATAACTTATGAAAATTTCAGAAGAAAATATTTTCATGTTTTTTTATTATTTAATTTGTATCTCAATAAAATAATTTTTCCTAAGATCAGACATTTTTATTTACCTTAAAAATGCAAAAAAAAAATATTTATGTCTAACACGATGTTATTAAGCATATACCCAGAGAGCCAAACCCATCAAAATGTGAGGGGGGAAATCCATGCTGGACGTAAGCATCTGCTCCACTTCCGCCCACACTGTCCGGATGTCCAAGGGCACAAAATCTTAATTTAATATTTGTTTATTATTTGTTTTCCGCCGGACGCACGCGACTCTTGCTTAAATATTTACTTGTATAAAACAGAGGCATAGGATAGAGTAGAATTCATTTGCTAACCTTATTTTCCAAATAAAAATCTATGCAATAAAATTCGAACAAGATTTTTATGCAATGATAAACTTAATTAGGGGTATTTATTTTTTGGCTACAAAATTTTTAAACATTTTGCTTAAATATATCTTATTGTATATTTCATATTATATTAGAACAATTCAACAATTTTTACTCTAATGATGTCAAAGAATATTTTTAAAGGATGGTTTTAAGAGTTAGGATGGGAGTATTACAAGTGTAACTATGTAGTCAATGAAATAATAATATTCGCTGGTTATTTTAAACAATAGATCGTGTAAAAAGAAATTTATTAGGCTAGTATATTAGTATCCAAAAAGCTATAAGGAGTTTAAGAATAATGGAATTTGTGTACTTATTATTAAGTTAAATATATCGAAATTAAAATTATACAATTATTATAGTTTGAGTTGAATTGACATTTTTCATCTATAATTTTCCATATAAATATGCATAGGTTTTACTAATAAACTAATATTGGGTACTCAAAATGACGGCGAAACAGCCAGTCCAATTCTTCATCCTTTGCACTTCATTGTATTTGTTGTTGGGTACCGTAACCGAAGCTGTCCGGGGACCAAATGCCAAACCAGAGCTGAGCCTGAAATTGGAAACTCTAAAAGTAAGATTTTTGTTAAAATAAAATTTATTATTATTTTTTCAGATTCCCCGTCGAACCCTTCGCATTGGTGTTGTGGCACCATTGTTCGAAACTGTGCCACCGAAACAGAACACCGGATTGGTAGAGGAACGCACGGCACGCATTGTGTACGAGCTGGTGGAGGAGCTGGTCAACCGAGGGCACGAGGTAATGTTCAAAAACAGCAAAGGATCTTTATATGTGTTATGCCCGGGGCCAGGCACAGGAATTTCGGGGCAAAGGGAATGTATTCAGATCACGAATCCAACCCTAATCTCTCAGGATGCCGAAATCCGACAACTAGGGAGATCGGGCCGGACATAGGGGAAGGGTCGGGAGAGGATACCAACCCTAATCTCCTTCGAAAACTCATTACGAAGGGGATCGGCTGGATCAGGGGTTGATCATTCTCAACCCCTCCAATGAAGCTAAAAAGCGACAAAGGGGGGCGAGAGGATGGAAGGGCGATAGAAATGCATCGAACAAACCCGCACTCCCTTAACGCGCAGCCCAAGGATCCGATATACAGGGTCCCTTGCCCCGGGACTCCGCCCTTCAGAGAAGGGTGCCCCCTTTTGGGTTCAAAGTCCCCTCTTTCTCTTTCTTAGCTTTTATTCGATTGGGGAGGAACAATGGGCCAATCGGCCGATCAGATAATGATCTTCTTCAAAAAGCCCCCGGGGAAGCATTTGTTGGGCCTTTTATTCGCCCATCCCCGTGAAATTTATTGCCATTCCCCGGGCCCCAGATCGATTCCCCCCTGATCACGTCACCCCCTCCCGATCAACATTTCCAATTGTTTTGGACACAACACTCCCGACCTCCACAAGGCGCTGCCCTCAGTGCCTTTGTTCATGACTGGTTCGGCCCCTCGCGCGCTCGCCCCCGCTCACTTGCCCGCTCACGCTCGTACTGCTCGACCACGCCCCGTGCCGGTGATCTGCGATAGTTCTGTCGTCCATGGGCCCCCGAAAATTCCCCCTTTCGCTCACGTGGACAATATCGCTTGATATGTCCGATCTCATTGCAGGCGTAACATTGGGGAGGTTGTCTTTGTTGTTGCTGTTGTTGTTGAAGTCGTCGTTGTTGCTGTTGTTGCAGGTGATGCTGTCGTATCTCACTTTGGACCAAGTTTAGTATCGCGTCCCGTTCATTTTGAGATTGCATCTCTGGCGGCTTCTGGAAGGGCGTCCGCGGTTTTACACCCAACTGTTCGATCGCCTTTTGGTCCGCGTCGGGATCGCCGCTCTCGAAGCAAAATACCTTCGCCAAATGAGACTCGCCCAACTTTCGGAAACGGGTCACTTCTTTCTCATCAGGATCATCATTGAAAATGACCATGGAGATGTCGAAGGGTGTTCCGTTCAGTGTGATGAGCGCATCCGCCACCAAACCCAAAATGTAGCTGTTGTTGCTCTGTTGTCGGAATGCTAGCACCATTTTGGTTGACGCGTTTACAATGAAAAATGCCAATTCGGGTTGTTGGCGGGGTGTTAGCTCGACAAAACGGGCAGAATTGGACATCTTCTCACAGAGTTGCCTAGCTCTCTCATCACCCCAAACGACAGTGAGTGTGTTGGATGGTATGGTCGCCGAATTTGGATGACAAATGGATCTTTTCACCTCGGAAAGCGCCACTTCCAGGCCCTTCTTCAATTTAGGCATGAATTCCATTATTGCAGGTACATCTGCTAGTGCTGGATGGCCAATCGATCCCAAAACAATTGGACTGTTGGAATTCGTTGTCATTTTGGCCTTAGCATGCCTACATCCTTCTATCCAAGTTTTGGCGATGTTCTCCAATTGTTCCGCCTTCCAGATCTTGCTCAACGCATTCCATTTTAGTTCCTGCAGGTCGAACAACTTTTTGAAGGCATTTTCTCCAGTCGTCCTTATCGCCTCCCTCAGCCAAATGGGATCATTGGCCAAGCCCAATGGAAGTCTTCTGGAAACTAAATCCAAGAGCAAGGCATGTGCGATACTTGGCAGAGGCTCATGCAGAAATGGTGTTAGATGTGGTGTTTTGTTGGTTACCACATCATTTACGCACGGCCAGATTCCTTCATCCAAACATTCATTGCACTGGCTCCATATGTCCAAGAATGTCATGATCACGGTCTTCTCTCTGACTTGCTCCCCCCTCTTATCAGATTTTTGCCGCTCCTGCGGCAACGGACACATGGTGGCACTTTCGGGGTCGTACTCAATGGCTCTGTCATGGCTCGGATCAAATGGAACTGAAGCCGGATCGTACGGTGCCTCGGATGTGGAAGTAGACAACTTTGGACTTTCCATCACGGTCTTTGAAGAAACCACCGGGACTCGATGTTGATTCGTGGATGAAACAGGTTCTTGCTGTTGTTGTTCTTTTTCAGGCGATATTTGGTCGGAGACGCCCACGAGTCGTACCAACTTCTGAAAGTCGATCGGATCCGCCGAGGGATTCAGCAATTGAACTCGCTCGTCGTTTTGACGCACAACTCTGAGAAATTGGCGTCTGTCCCTGTGATAGAGTGTTCCCAATTCCGCCCAGACTTCTCGATCGGCATCTCTCTCCGGAGCAAGGAATAAGATGGCATCGTCCTCATCCTCCACATCAAAGGTTGGCTCCTTTCCGGTATCCTTCACATGGGCCAGATAATGGACGACTTCAGTTACCATCTCACGAACTTCCGGTGGTAGTTCTTTGGGAGGGATATTGCTGGGCAGCTTAACAGGCTGGGGTCGCTGCTGTACGGAAGTAGTGCCCCTTACAGCTTTGTCGAACCTAGCCGACCCAATTGGATCACCAATAGGGTGGCCGGCCGATTTGGACCTTCCAACATCCCCTTTCGGCCCAGGAGCCAGAACGGGATGGTGTCGTGTCTTCTTTCTCTCTGATGACCGATCATACTCCTCGATCCGTTGGTCCACTTCCTTCCTTTTTTCCATTCTCTGGTTGAACTGTTTGACCTGCTGGGCAATCCTTCTTTCCGAATCTTCCCTCATCCGTTTTAATTCTCTCGCGTGGTGCCAAGACTTCACCTCTTCCGCTCTTCTAGCTTGTTCTCTTTCTTTGTCCAAATGCTCACGAAGCAGCATCTCCCGCACTTCTTCGGTAATCCTAACACCCATCGGGAAGCGACGTTCATCCACTGGTAGAACGTATCCTTTGTGATGTATTCACCTCGTGGACCTGTTATTCCTTGGCCTTTCCCTTGGAGGTTGAAGAGTTTGTCCCTCAGAAGTTGAAGATGGCAACTTGGAGGGTTGAACTTGTTCGGCCGGCGGCGGCACTCCAACTTGTTTGGCAGGCGGTGGCACCTGCTTTTCACCTCCGTTCGCCAGTTTGTCTAAATCTAGCATTATGCAGTCCTCATCGGCCGCATCATCCCTTAAGAGGTGTTCCACTTCTTTTTCATTGATGGTGACATTTCCTGGAATCGTATCATCTATAGCAAGCATCTCCTCAACTTCCATCTCACCGGATCGGAGAGAAGGAAGCGAGGAGGGAGGGACCGACGAATCATCATTGGGCGAGTTGGACACGGGCTGCGACATCTGTAAAGCATTTTACCCTTTGCTCTTATATACATTTTTTTTTTATTTTTTTTTAATTTTTTTTTCCACAACACACAGTTAAATATGAACTGCACACATATATATAATTCACATCACACAAAAAAATCCTCCTTTACTCCTTTCGCCGCGGCGCAAAAGCATTTGTCTCAGGTACGCAAGGTAGGAATAAAACAGTGATTAACTTGTAGTAGACAATGAACAGAAAATTCTGGACAAGGTCCACCCAAATTGTTGGGGCAGGACTGTTATTACAAATTTATTACAAAAGAGAAACTTCGTAGTCCACGATAATCAGCTAATGCAGATCAAAGGGGACCCGAAGGAAAAGGGTAGGCGTGTTAGGGCAAATTTGGTTAGCAGTAAAATACACCGTAATACCACGATGATCAGATTTCCTTCACAAAGTGGATCCGGATCAAAGGGAATAGGAAAATTGTTACAGAAGCGGTTGAATATTTATGTATTTGTTTATTTGATAATTATGGTTATGATGGTTATGGTTAATACTAATTCTATATTTTTTTGAATTTTTAATTATTTGTCTTATGGTCCACCTTTTCCTTATGGAAGAGCACGGACTGGACACTGCGTGGATCACCAAGATGTCGAAGAGAAGGTCAGTGGATCAGATGGGTGGGCACAGGCGGATCAGGTGGGCTGGCACAGATCAGGTGGGCGGGTACTGACGGCGATACGATGGTCAAGAGTTGGCGAGAATGGATCGGTTGCTGAAGACTTTGAAGAGAGAGAGTTGCGTTTGTTTGATGCTGAAACTCGGATATGGGTTTTTCCCTCGTGTCCTACAAAAATTAGCGCGCAAAGAAAAAGACAAAATCCGTCGGATAGGAGGTTGCGGGCCCACAACACATCCTAACAAAATAAATAGGGAACATTCAGAACCCCAAGGGCAAATTTCTGGCCCTCCGACGGCGGACAATCAACAAAATGGCCGGTTTGTTGATGGGTTAATCCGTTCCGATTAGTCGGCAACATAAAACAATAAATATTTTCAGCAATTCGATGAAAGAAATTCGTGCCAGCTGTCATCATTAGTTAGTACTAATTCACACTCCAATCTATTAGACATTGTTTCTCCCAAGATCGGTGGCTGCTCGTCCCTGTTTTCGTGTCGGCTGGTGTTCGGCTCCCACGAATTCTCGTGATTGGTGGTGCCTTGCCCTGTGTTCCTTCGTAGATAAATCGTGTCAGCCTCTGCTCGATGATTTTTGGCCGAGAAATTAAGCCAAAAATATACTCCAAACATATAAACAGGGCCAACTGTTCCCCAAATTCAAAGTACAGTATTCCACAGGGTACATTCTACCCAAAAGTTTAGGTTTTACAGTCCAAAAAAATTGGGAGAAAAGGTACATTTAGTTAAGGAAAAGGTGGAAAAGATGGGCTAAACAATAATAGAACTTATTAAATATATTAAATAATAGAACCATATCAATTTAAAAGTTGAAAAAAAACAAAATAAATGACAAAAAAAGGAACAAATATTTTTCTATTAAGAAGGAGAAATTAATCAATAAAATCAAAGCGATTATATGTTATGATATAGAACTTATAGGACATAAAAAATTTAATTAAACTTTTATCCTCAAAGAATACCATAACCGTCATTTTTAATAAAAGATGTGGTCATGATAGAATTAGAAATATAAAAGTATTTTTTATATGCAATATTCGGGATGGTAAAAAAAAGAGAAATTTGATCACAAAAATTTGACTCAAAAAAGCAAGGAATTGAAGAATTTGTTCATGAATATTCAAAAATCAAAAGAAAATAGCCCCACGATCAAGCAAATATTTAATAGGAAAGGCAAAACAAATAGAGAAATTTACAAAAAATTTTGCCCAAAAAAAAGAAAACAATCTGAATGAAGGATAATAGAATAAAAAAATTATAGGCTATAAGCGTTTTGTTAAAGAAAAAACATATTATTCACATTGTTAGAACTTAAGGGAAAAGGTACAGGAAAAAGAAGGAATAGTTCCCAGATTGCCCCCCATGTTATGCCCGGGGCCAGGCACAGGAATTTCGGGGCAAAGGGAATGTATTCAGATCACGAATCCAACCCTAATCTCTCAGGATGCCGAAATCCGACAACTAGGGAGATCGGGCCGGACATAGGGGAAGGGTCGGGAGAGGATACCAACCCTAATCTCCTTCGAAAACTCATTACGAAGGGGATCGGCTGGATCAGGGGTTGATCATTCTCAACCCCTCCAATGAAGCTAAAAAGCGACAAAGGGGGGCGAGAGGATGGAAGGGCGATAGAAATGCATCGAACAAACCCGCACTCCCTTAACGCGCAGCCCAAGGATCCGATATACAGGGTCCCTTGCCCCGGGACTCCGCCCTTCAGAGAAGGGTGCCCCCTTTTGGGTTCAAAGTCCCCTCTTTCTCTTTCTTAGCTTTTATTCGATTGGGGAGGAACAATGGGCCAATCGGCCGATCAGATAATGATCTTCTTCAAAAAGCCCCCGGGGAAGCATTTGTTGGGCCTTTTATTCGCCCATCCCCGTGAAATTTATTGCCATTCCCCGGGCCCCAGATCGATTCCCCCTGATCACGTCACCCCCTTCCCGATCAACATTTCTTCGATTGTTTTGGACACAACAATATGTGTTTGTTTCATGCGATTACAATAATTGGAAACCTTTGGTTAAGATTAATTTTGGAATTTATTTAGATGATTTAGAATTCCAAAACTTGAAATTTGATCAATTTTTTAAATGAAATTAGATGGCCCATTCATCGATCTTTAGTAAAATTTTTTATTGCACGATAGAAGATATAATATATTTTGTATTAAGAGGTTATATAATTAATATTTATCTAGTAGATTACCATTAAAATTTGGCTCTATCCCTAAAAAATTATTTGTTGATTTATTTTTTTCTTTTTACAGGTCACCTTGTTCGCCCCACACGGTTCACAAACCTCGGCCAAGCTGGTCAGCCACGAAGACTAGTAAGAAATTATGAACATCGACATACTTATTATAAAATTAATTAACAGGCAAAATAATTGATCGCTACAACACGAATCTAATTAATCGATTAACAAAAAATTATTACATAAAGGCAATAAGGCTGGTCTTATTTATAGGTTGTTACCGAAGATTTATTGCATTTATAAGTGGGATATTTGGCTAATAATTTTTTCTGTTTATATGTTTTAAACCCATCTAAAAAGAGTGGGAAATAAAGAAACATTATAAAACCAAAAATCTAATGTCAATGATCATCTTATGCTTCATTTTTTTGCTAGAATAATTATATCCCATTTCCAGTCCCGCGATCGGCAAACAGCGTGCCATCCCCGGCTTTTGGAACAACCGTTACCTGTGGATGTTCGAGCAAATTCGCGAGCAATACGAAGACTTGGACATGATTCACTACCATTGCATTGAGCACTTTGCCCACATGGACAAATTCATCGAGAAGGCACTGACCACCCTGCACGAACAGCCCGGCGGAGGAACCCTAGATGATCTGGCACCGATTGCTCACGTAGGATGTCATTAAATTTGATGTCGCAAGATTAATAGGAATAGGAAACAATCAGAATTATTTAGAGGGCGGGGTATGGATCAGAGACTAGCGAAGTTCGAGTTTCGCAAATTTCGCGATAATTTTATTTTGAATTAAGCTAAAAAGTTTGAAATTTCGAGAATATGGAGTCTCGGCTAGTAATATCACCCTTAAAGACGGGATCCTTATTCAAATTTTAATAATTTTTTGCCCCAAAAATGGTCAATTAAAAATTTTTTCTAATTTTTGCAAAATTTTACGGTCGTCTCTACCTAGCATTTTTTCAAAAAATTTTGATGCAATTTGTTAAATAAAAGACTAAATTTCCCAAATTTCTTCATCGATCCCTGTCGAGACCATCGATAGACATCTATACTATGGATGCACGGGTTTATATCTAATCCTAACCCAACTTTAGCTCTTCCCCAAAGCCCATGTTGTTGTCACTCCGGACTACTACGAAGAAGCGGTGAAGCGTTGGCCCAAGCTGGCCGGCCAAGTGCCGGTGAAAGGTCTTAGCGCGGAAGAGATGGCCGATGAATATGAAAAGATTTACGCCAAAATTGTGCCGGAGCTGCTGGAGAAGAAGAAAAATTTGGCCAATGGATACCGGATTGGCTTCAAAAACGGCTACCGTAATGGCTTCAACGGCATCAGCGCCGAAACCGGCTTTCCGTCGCCGAACCGGTTCGTGGAGGAACAACGCCACAGCAATGCCAGCAAAAACTGGAGCGCGGAGGTGACTGAATTAATCATTTAGCTTTGTAAGGATTATTATGAGTTCATTTTGAGGAGTAGGAAGTGAAATAAAATTTAAGAAAATATTTTCGTCATTCCATGAATTAATAAGATTTATATGCCCTATATTTTATTATATGATAGTATTCAAACTACTTACAAACACCTTGATTTTATGTATTATCACCGTATCCGAACTTATTAGTAATTTGAATGATTTTTCATGGATTACCTTATAATTTCATGAATTGCTCTCTTAAGCACGATTATAGTGATTTTAGTTTTCCATAATTAATTTTTCTTATTATTATTTAGATTGCGCGATAATTCTGATTACCTAGAAAACACTACTTTTCAAACATTTAAATTGGCCTGGCACAATTAAAGTTCTAGAGCTAAATATCACCATTTAAAGTATTTGGCTAACTTCTTTAGTAGTGAACAACCAATTCAAATTGTCCTAAGATTATTTGGCCAATTCTTTGCTCTATTTTTGCTGATAGAGCGGTTTTTTCAGGGTTTCATTTAAACCGAATATAATAAATGATCCTCAAATATAGAGTAGCCCTTTAATTATACCTCAAATAATTTCCCTTAAAATTAAATGTATTTGTACTTATAACTTTCTAGAAAACTCCTAATGTCTACTATTCGCCGCGAAGTAACCGCTTCCGGCAACTGCGCATTGCTATTGTGTCGCCACCGATTCTGGATGTACTTCCACCGAAAAAGGGCGGTGGCACCGAGCGTATGGTGTACTTCTTGGCCGCCGAACTGAACAAACGGGGCCACCATGTCACTCTGTTCGCGCCCTTGGGCACCAAGACTAGGGCACACCTGCTGCCAATTCCTTACAGAACGTAGGATTTTGAGAAGAAACTCAAAATAAATAATAATGTATATAAAAAAATCAATTATTAATTTGTAAGTTAAAATTGCTTCTCTTACTTATATTTTTACGATCTTTTACATTCGATTTTATCTTTAAAAGACAAATTTAAAATATTCATTCTTGATTTTGTACACCTTTGTACACCATATAATAGTTTTGGAAGAGAAATCCATAATCTTTGAAATTTTATTTTAAAAAATAATTTTCTCTACGGTGGCACATATACAATTAAATATAATTACTAATAATTTTAAGCGATCCATGGGCCGGAAAAGGCAACTGGGCTCATCATATGCTGCCCGTGATTTTCTCGCAGGTATTATACTAACATTCCAAGAATATTTAGGGATTTTCTTCAATAATCTCTAATCATTCAATAAAAATCGGATAATCATAAATAGATCTTTTCTAAATCGTCAAAAATTAATCCTCGAAATCCATTTTTATTAAAAAAATAATAATATAAAAATATCCGATCATCTGTCTATTCAAAAAGAAATCTCTGAAATGCTAAATTTCATATTCAATCTAGTATTATATCCATTTCTAGTCGTTTTCATAATTAAGAGAGTAGAACATCCTTTTTAGAACATAAACCTTTAATTCAGGAGTTTGTGAAACGCACCGCGCACCAATTTGACATTGTGCACTTCCACGACACGGACCACTACGTGCTGATGCGAGAGTTTCTCAAGTGCACCGTGACTACCCGGCACATGCCCATCAATGATGCCACCTTCTTCAAAATGTTCTCCCATGTGCCATTGGTGTCCATTTCGGACGAACAACGCAAACATGTGCCAGAAGGTAAATGGATTATGCATAAATTATAAAAAGTGTAAAATTTGCATAATCACATATTTTTCCATGAAAAACCCGAATTTCTGTCAGATGGATTTGTTAATTATTTTCAACAAACACCAACGATGAATAATAAGGAATCTTTTTTGCAAAATGATTTCATCTTAAATTGAAAAATACAATTAGAAATTATAATTCATAAAAATAATTTTTTATAGAAATTCTAAACTAGTGATTTTCTTTAAAACTAAACAAGCTCGATGCTCTCCATTCATGCAATCCATAAATATAATTTATAAAATAAGAATTAATAATCTAATAATTTTAAAATGTCCACTACAATTGCTTATTAGGCCTTTCCATGAACTGGATCAAGACGGTGCACAACGGCATTCCCGTGGACAACTTTGTGTTCGCGCCACAACCGGATAAATCCCAGGAGCCCTACCTGGCGTGGATGGGTCGTATGACACCTGTGAAGGGCGTTGAAGTGAGGGAAACATACAAAACTTAGATTTTTAAAAAAATTAAATTTTTATCTAAATGTGAAAAAATCGCAGAAACAAAATAAAAAAAGGAAATTTCAATCTATTATTAGAATGAAAAGAAAATTTTCTAATAAATCGATGCAAAAAATTCTGATGGCTTAATGCATTTAAATCATTTAAAATCTTTTAAAAATTCGACCCATAAAAAATAATATGACTTTTGATATTCGTATTAATTTGATTTAAGATTCTTTAAAATAAGTTAGGCAACTGATCGAGTTAAAGCTACATAAAACAAATAATTCTTGATAAATTAAATTATGATAAGCTTTTATTATATATTATTTTTGTTAATTTTTTCTAACGAGTTTCTATTTATTACCTATCTAGAAATTCGATTTTTTTTTCTGAAAAACATAAAAAAATATTGTCTAGAATAAAGGCCAAAAATAAAATTTTTATATTATTTAAAAAAGTTGTTTTAATATCATATCAGTCTAAAAGCAAGAAATATATTTTAAAAATAAGGTTGCCATCGCTTATGCGGTCCGATCTGGCATCAAGCTGAAGATTGCGGCACAGATTGTGGATGAGCACCGGGAGTGGTGGGAGGACACAGTGGTCCCGCAAATCGAACAGCACCACCCGCTGGTCGAGTACATCGGCGAAGTCGGCGCCGAAAAAGGGTGCGTTTTACAGAAGAGAAAAATTAATCAGAAATAAATTGGCTGTTTCAGTTGATTTTTATAAAAAAATTTTAAAAATATCAAACATAGCTTACTTGTGATTAGAATTGCCTTTTTAAGCCCAAAATAAGTTTTATGAGACTACTAATCATTTGATACATTTGCTAGGATAAATAATGTATCTTAATTACACATAGAATTATTTTAAAAAATGATAAATAATATGTGTAGAAAAAACCAAGATAATTTTTGATGCGAACAGAAATTATTTTATATCTTCAAACAATTCCTGATTTTCGTCTAAAATAGATCAATTATGAGCAGTTAGTTAAGTTGCTGTCCAAGTGTTGATAAAATTAAAATCTTAATCAATGAATAAGTCTTCCGTCTCTTTTATTATTTTTTAGAGAATGCAAATAAATAGACTAATTTTAAAAAAAAAAAGAAAAATTTAAAAAGATCATTCGAAACCTATAAAAAGTTTCCAATTTAAAATCATAATCATGATTTAAATGACAAACTATAAAAAATAATCTACCATGGAACAGCTAATAAAAAATTTAATTAATATGAAATAAGCTAAAAAATTTTGATGCATTTAATTGAATGGTTTAGCGAATTCCTGGCCAATGCGCTGGCCTTCATGTTCACGCCCATGTGGGACGAGCCTTTTGGACTGTCGTTGGTGGAAGCCATGGCCACCGGAACACCGGCAATTGCCAGCCGACGAGGCGCCGTTCCCGAGGTATATTCATCGCAATACAAACAAAGACAAATTACTAATTTAAAATTTATAATTCAACTTTTTTTAAGATCGTCGACGAGGGTGTCACAGGTTTCATGTTTGACTATGACGAGAACGCTGAGAACAAGAATGAGGAAATCGACCGGTTGGTCGGCATGGGACTAATCGAGAAGGTGGCCACGCTGGACCGGGCCGTGATCCGGGCCACTGTGAAGCGACGCTGGTCCCTTGAGCAGATGGCATTCAATTACGAAAAGGTGTACCATGAAGTGCTGGCCACAAAGTGCTGAGGAGTGATATGATAAATTGGTCCAAAGTAAATCTTATGGGGAGAGGACAGCGTGGAAAGAAATCTAAAAAAATAATTTTAACCATTTAAAAGTCACAAAATTAACGATTTTAAAAGAAAAAATGGTTAAAAATCAAATCTAACCACTTAAACGAAAATTTTTACTTTTTTCGAAAAATTTGCTAGAAAAAATCGAATAAATTTCGCAAAGATTAAAAAATTCTGTCAAAACAAAAATAGGTTTTTTAAATATAAAAATTAAAAACCATGTTGCCTGACCCATTCGGAAAGGAGCTAAATGTTTTGTGCCCCGGTTCAGCGGAAAACGTGTATAACCCAACAAATGTCACCCATATCATATTTGTCTAGAATACACTTACCTATTATATTAGTCAAATACCCATGGAAAATATACACTACCTATACAATGTGTACAAAACACAATAATGATGATGATATGTAAATTGTAAAATTTGTTGATGTTGTACAGTTAGTTGGAAATAAACACAGTGCAAGCAAGAGTCAGAAATGGGAAAATATTTTTTCTGTCCATCATATCTAGGAAAGAGGACTTTTATTTTTATAAAATGAAATCAATTTTATGGATACAATTTTTATGTTCACTTATACAGCATTCGATATTTGTTTGAGGAAAAATTAAACTAAAAACATTTTGATTTTTTATTCTATTCTTTAATTGTTACAAATATCAATTAAATAAAATTTGCGTTTTACAACCAAGAAATATTATTTATAGAATAAAATAATAATATTTTAAATAAAAATTGTGCAATAAAATTTTCTAAAATACTTTTATTATTCAGGATGATCTTTGTTATCATATTTATAAAATAGATCACAACAAACAAAGTATGATAAATTATTTATTAAGAATATATCTGCAAATTTTTGATAATTTTTTTGGTTTATTCGCTTTCTATTCTTTTTATAAATTATTTTCACATATTATATAAATATTTTCTTATCGATATTTCATGGGTTATAAAACATCTCGTATATTTTTTGATATTTTAAAGCCAAAAAAAATTATTTTAATAACTTTAACCTCCATATCACCAAAAATCCTAAATTTAACTTTATTCTTTTATCATAAAATCGAATTCGTTCACTTCTTTACCACTTGAAAAAGGCTAGAATTTTGACTAGCATTATATCAATCATAAAATTGCTGCAAATATGGTAAGAATTGGCATCTTTTCCTCCCAAAATTAAGAGCGACATGATAAGGGTCGTAGAAACTAGTAACAATCATTTAGCGAATTAACCTTTTAATTCTATGAGTTTTTTTAAAAAATTTGACGATCCTCATATGGTTTTCTTTTGTTGCATTTTTATAAAATTTATTTATTCAAATATCAATTATTTTATAAGTTGCAATTTTTCGCTTATAAATTTTAATAAATTCCAACAATGGAAAATCAATAATAGTTATTTTCAAACTAACTGATTTTTTCAAAATTAATAATATTAAAAATTTTATTTTTTTATTAATTAACTAATTAATTTTAATTAATTAATTATTTAATTAATTAATTAAAAAAATTTAGGGATAGATTCAATTAAAAAATAAATGAAATTAATTTATATTTTAATTTTATAATTTACAAAAGTATAAACAATTTGTGATGAATTTTTTTGAAATGTGTACAAGAAATTTCGAGTATTTTACAGGGCCAACCCGGTCATTTTTCTGAACACTGGCACATCAATCTTCTTTTTGGTCCACGGTCTCGGCTCTGCGGTGGCGATACAGTTGAACAGCACACAACCACCGATGACCACCATCGAAACCGAACAAAACACCAGGGACCACTAAAATTAAATAGTGAAATATAAAAAAAAAGATGGATTAAAACTCACTTCATTCAGCGAATTAGTCGGGGTCATCCATCCGACAATGGTAGGTACAATTCTAAAAAACAGTAATCATAGTAATAACTATATATTGCACGTACAGCCAAGAAATGCTCGTTAGTCTTGCGGCCCAAGCAAAGATTACATGAGCAAAAGGACCGGCCATCTGTAAATATGCCTTGAATTATATTTATATTGGTTACATTAGCCAAGGAGGAAATATAAAATTTTAATCTTTTTTAAACAAAAAAGAATAAAGTGGCATTAAACTAACAAATTCAGAATTATAAATAAAGGATTAAAGATGAAATGTATATTCAAAATTTTAATGTTTTCAATAGATGCCGACAATGAAAGTTAAAACGTAATTTGGCATTACTAATATGCAATGTACAAAAATTGGTGTACTTCACAAAAGTTTCTTGCTATTTGTTATCCAAAAAAATATTTTTTTTTATAATGGAGTTTTGCATGGTTTATTTATTTTTCATAAGGCAATTATTAAAGGAATATTTTTTATTTCGTAAAATTTTTGTTAAAATTGATATTTGCGTAAAAATTAATCCACAGTAAATATTAAAATATTTTACACGATTTTATGGGTTATAAATTAAAAAAATACGTACAAATTGAGTGCATTTGGTCGCGCCGGCGACATTGCAAGCACTCGCAGCAACCGCGGCAGTGAAGCAAGCTTGGTGGAACAGCACGTTGGTGACGCCGAATTTGGGCAAAAGTCCCAAGCATAGTAAACACGAGGCCATGGTATACTGTAAAGTGATTGGTACATGGATGGATGCGTACAAAGTATTTTTTTTCAATTTTATTGACATTGATATCATTCTATCTTAATTAATGTTTGGTTTTACCTGAGAAATGCTGGCGAACAATTGAACTTTAGCTCTCTCGGTCATGCATTTCAGGCCATCGCTGAGGGGCCCCAACACCAGTTTGATGGCCACTGACAATGCGTAGGGTATGGACGCTGTGATGCCGGTATGGGTTACGGATACTCTGAGCACCTGAATTTATTGTGTCAAAATTTTTACCAAAGCAAGGAATTTTCATCTTTTTTATTTTATGGGATACTTCCTAAATGAATGCAAAAAAGTTAAATCAATTTTTTTCTGGATTTATCTTAAGAATTATAATTATTTGGATATTTAATTTAAAATAGCAAGAAATAAGAATTATTCTAAACCAGCATAAGAAAGTATAGGTATAAAGTTATTATCACACAAATAATATTTTATAACCTTATTAAAGAACATTGGGCCATAGTTGAGCATCAGCAAGCTGGCAATGCTTGAGGTTATGAACTGGACGAAGAGTGCCCATGTTGCAATGTCTGTCAGCATCGCTCTGTGTGGCACTTCTTGTCCCTTTTCACACTTGTTGCTGTCCTTGCCAAATTCGATGGCGTCTAATTCATGGTCAGAAACGCATCTGTGAGTAAAGAAACTCATAAAAATGGAACATATAAAATAAATATACTAAAAATGTGTTATTTATCAATTTTATCCAAATTGAATAAACTTTTCGCCTGGAGTTGAGCAAGAATACAAATTATGGTTTTTTAAAAATTGACACATAGAATAAATTATGACAAAAATATAATGAAATAGTTGTTTTATTATTTCTCATGCTCTATGATGAATTCAAATGTAAAAATGCTTTAAAAGATTTACCCATGTTCTCGTGGCGTATCCGAGTAGAGGGCGAAGAAAACGGTGAACACGACCAGACTTGTGGTGCCCAAAATATAAAAGACCATGGACCAGTCCAATGTGTCAGAAGCACAGATAGCACTGGCCACTGGCATGGCTATGATCAGTCCAAACTGGAAAATTTGTGTTAATCATGTAACAAAGGAAAGGATCAAGGAGTGTCTAGAAACCAAGTCGACTACCGAAATCTTATTTATATTTTGTTCTGGCTTTATCCATGAATTAATTTATCACAAAATCGCATGCATTTATGATTTAAAAATGTATGTAATTAAATTTCATTAAATTAATTAAATGTAATTAAATTACATATAAATATAATTAAATTTCTGTAGCATAGTTAACTTAACTCTAAATGCCGAAAATCTTACTTTATTATTATTTTTTATATTAAAATAAAGATAGGTATAGAAGACTATTTAGTTTAGAGCGGATTTGTTTGGTGACAGGTTCAACCCACCTTTGATAAAAAGAAATGTGAATTATCTTTTTTCCATAATCCATAAAAATAAATAATAAATATTACTTGGTTAAAGCACGACAGCAGAGAAGTGAATTGACCATAATTCTTTATAGGACTCCATACGGAAACAACAGCCCCTAAAAAGCTTTGTTTTAACACAGTAAAACGGTGAAAACAGTTGTGTTCGATACCAAACTCGATACCCTTTTCAGCATCGAGTAGTATCGGTGAGATGCCCTGTGAAATGACAAGGATTGGTCCCCAACCCCGCCCGATTTAAAACCTACCCATGGCCACCCAGTTGGCAGCTACGCCGGTGCCCTTAAAATGAAAAATTATTGTGTTTCATTATGGGGTAAAAATGGAAAATAAAATTTACAATTTTCCCTTCTCTTAAAACCGAAAATAAACCGTAACTTAATACCAATCAATTTTCCCATCAGACCCTCTTTCTTTTCAAAGCATCAATCTACCTGTAAAATACGCATTGCAATCGCGGCATACAATCCAACATGTTGAATACAAATCGGTAACAGAATTGTAGAAATGGCACTTGTCAGACCAAATACCGTCATGGTATACCTTAATATAATTTTAAATCTATTTTTTGAATACCATGAGTATACCGGAATCCAAATCGCGACACTGCCGGTGTAATCGGCAAGGTGCCGAACATTTGTCCTATCGCATACGCTGAGAATAGCCAGCCTTGTTCAACCGAAGTGTAAAAAGGTTCGGGTTTCCTATGGTATATGTATTTTATCAGCTAAACGTAGGCTAAGAACACTTACTGGTTGTGCAAGGTACCATTTTTTGGGGTCTGATTAGTGTCCATGGTAAGGTTCTTGATGGACCTTCAATTTAGAAATCAATGTAAAATAAAAAATAAAGGCTTTACGAACTGTTGTAACTCATCCAAAGTTCCGTTATTATCCAGGGCATTATTTACGGTTGGTGCGGTACACTTGTTCATACAAATCACAGTGAAGTTCAGGGCCACCAGATTGGCGCTAATCAAACTCACACACACCACACTCAGGGCCAGCATCACGAAACGGGTCTTTCCGAAGAAATAGCGCAGGGAATTGGAATTGGGAGTGGGTTTAATGATATCAGACATGGCGGAAGAGTGAGTAGATTACTTTAACCTATAAACAAAATGAAAATTGTGTAAATACAATAGAAAAATATTAAAGACTAGACAATTAGTTAGCTTCGTATCAATGCAAATAAATCCTTAAAAAATAAAGGCAATACAATTAGTTATCCTCGTGTTAAATGTAAAAATAAAAATTTATTCGTGGTAAGAAACTGCATAATTTATTATGGTTTCCTAATTTCAAAAATATTTCTAATGATTTCAGATTTAGTCATACCAACATTTAGGAATGCTTTATTGATAATCATTTTTTATTTATTTAAGTCCCAGTTAAGAATCGAATTATCTTTGGTTTGATCATTATTGTTTTATAAGATTTGTTTGTACCATGATATTTCAAATTAATTTTACTCTTTAGATAAAATATAACATTTTTGCTAATTTGATATTATTCATGGGTTTTGAAGTGAAAAAAATTAAATCTGGTTGAAAAATGTTTGATTCAAAAAATTTCTTTTCAATATCCAAAGTTATTTAAAAAATGATTAAAAATTAGAATCTTATTAATATGACTAAAAATCTACTCAAAGCTTAAATAGAAACATTACAAAATTTCCGTTTGCTATTTATACATTCTTAATTTTGTTTGTTCAAGAGCTATTTTGAGTACCCAACTTTGAGAGAGTACCAATTGCTTAATAAGCACACAGTGCTGCCCATCTTGAAGAAGTGGTATTGGACTCGGAATGTTATAAAAATTATTTTAAGACAAAAATTGCACTCGAAAATTTTATTAAAAAGCTTTTGACATTTTCATTGGTCAATTGAAGGCCAATTTTAGATTTAATGAAATTTTATTTACTTTACCCGAATTTAATAGTCAATCAAAATTTATTTTTGCATTCATTTGTCTGATGAGGCAATTCATTTTTTTATTTCAAAACTTTCCAAATTAAAAAATTATTTGGAAAAACAACTTTCCATTCATTACATCTAAATATGGTAGTTTATCCGAGCTTTACTTTAAAAAGAGTTTTGCATATTGATATTAAATAAATTGAAAAAAAAGAAAAATAGAAAATTTATTAACAATTAAAAAATAATTGATATGTCATATATAAAAATCGAACATGGAAGATAATTTCTATATTTCAAAAGTGAAAATTTTAAATCCTGTAAAATTTAATTTTTCGCTTATTGTAACTGTAACATATTTTAAAAATTCAAATCGCATAGAAAAAAAGATATTTTTTTGCAATGGCTACTTTTATTTTGTGCATGGCATTTATATAAAATATTATAGAGTTTCATATACTGTTTACAGACTGGACAAATGTTGCCTCTTCACGATCACATTTGGGTCATCAACTTCGGTCATAAGTGTGACCACACTGCTCTTGCTGCCGGTCCACGGTCTCGGCTCTGTGGTGGCGGTACAATTGAAGATAGCAGAGCCGAAGGCGGTTGTGATCACAACAATACAAAACACCAGGGACCACTGAAAAGTGGAAATGAGTAGAGTAGAGTAGTAGAATAAAAAAATTAATTGATGATAGAGAGATGATAGATCTTAAAAAATCGCAAAAAAGGCTATCTAAATCTAAACTTAGCAAAATTAAAAATTATGCAGAAAATTATGATTGATTTTTGGTCCAGCTTCTTTGATTTAACAAATTTTCGAAATGTAAATAAATTTTCGGAATAAGCTAAAACACAGTAGAACTAATAGTAAGCGCAATAAAATTTTTGTAATAAAAATGAGAAAAATATGCGAGTTCAGAATAGGTAAGTGAAAAAAAGAATACAACAATTCATCCAATGCAAGATTGATGGAAAATTTCATAAGATTATTGGATCAGAGAATGATGCCTTAGTTTAAACTTAATGAACGAATACAATAAATAAAGCTATAATCGAAGTAAACTATGGGTCATAAATTTTTTAATAGAAGAAGTATAGGTTAAAAACTTACTTCATCCAGCGAATTGCTAGGAGCCAACCATCCAATAATGGTAGGCACAATGCTAAAAATGACAACACAATTAAGCATCGAACTACAATTAATAAGTAGGGCTGCGATTTTTAGGGAATTTCCCTAAGCCAAAATAGGGACCTATTAGGGAGCAAAAAAAAGGCCAAAATAGGGAGAAAATAGGGAGCTATCTAACGAAAATAGGGAAAAATAGGCAAAAAATTTTCCCATTCTTAGGGGTGTATTTTTCGATTTTTCGCCAAAAAACGCACGAAAAAAATCGCCAAATTTTATTCTCGCTTCTCACAATTGCAAATGATATATTTTTCCAAATTTTCGGGGGGTGAAACTAGTTCGGTTATCGGCCAAAATATTTTTGTAAATAGAAAAGGATCTCTCCACATCACATGAAGTCATTGGCGCGTATTTCATAGCTGCCATCATATCCGGCGCCATGTCAATTTCTGCCTCATCATCACCAGCTAGCACTTTTGCGATGTCCACGAGCGAGATGGTATTTTTTGCCCGTGTATTTTGAAAGGAAATTCTTGAACGCTGGGTTGTTTATTTTGTTGAATGGAATATTTGATTCAATCAGAGCGTCGCACAAATCGTCGATAAATGGGTCAGAACTCGATGCATTTGCAAATGATTCGGCCAGAAATTGTTGCTTCGGTTTGTTCTTTTGCAACTCAATGTTTTCTTTGTGTTTGCTAGTCTCAATGTGATTTCCGTCCGTTGTATAAATATCTTTTGGAAATTTCAGAATCCATTTGCGCATCATTTTTACCTTTTTTGGCTAAAAAAATAAAATTTTTTATGGTTTTTTCATAAAAATTTCGTAAAAAAATGGGCAAAATAGGGAAAAATAGGGAGAAAAGTCGGGAAATAGGGAAAATTTTAGCCGGGCTTAAGAAATAGGGAAAATAGGGGAAAAAAGTTCATCAAAATACGTTTAAATATGTCTAAAAACGCGTTTCTGAGCGTTTCCCTACGATTCCTTGCTTTTAAAAAAAATAGGGAATTCCCTAAAAATCGCAGCCCTATTAATAAGGTAATATTGTATATGTACATACATCCAAGCCATGCTGGTTAGTCTAGCCACCCACGCGAAAATCACGTGAGCATACTGTCCTGCCATCTGAAAAGTTCAACGAAAAAATGGGTTCCAAATTCGAAGCATTTGAAATCAGCTTTTTGTGCAGAAATGCCGCTTGGTATATTTTAGGTCGATTTTTTAGCTAACATAAATTAGGAAAGAAAATTTTGTCCAGTTTAGCATCCATTTATTTAGCAAATATTTTTTCCAAAGAAAATTTATGAATTGTTTTTGGCGTTTTATGAATGAGTTTCAAAAAACCGTACAAATTGTGTGCATTTGGTCACTCCCATAGTGTTGAAGGAGCTGGTAACAACCGCTATGGTGAAGAATACTTGCAGTAGCGGTACATTGGTGATGTCAAACTTGGGCAAAATGGCAAGACACAGAAAGCATACAGCCATGGAGTACTGTAAAAAGTTAAAGATATGCGATAAAGTATGAAATAATATAATCTAACAAGAAATCTAAATTATATTGTATGGGATATGCATTTTTCGCTCTGATATTTTATATTATTCAACATACTGTATAAGGTTGGCATTTATATTTATTCATCTAGTATTTACCTGAGAAAAACTGCCGAAGAATTGCACCTTGGCTCGCTCAGACCAAAATCTGATGCCATCGCTGAGGGGACCCAAAAGCATTTTGATGCCCACACTCAACAAACTCGGCATCGATGCACTAAGCCCCGTGTTGGCCACAGACACGCCGAGCACCTTTATGTTATAAGGATTTCAGGCTTACATTAAAGTATATATTTAACGTAGCATCTAGCTCAAATTTTTTTTTTATTATTCCAGGACCCAAACTTAATTGAACAGTATCATTTTTGGTTATTATTATGTAAGTATTGAAAATATGTTAGAAGGAGGTATTCATATGGTATAAATCAGAAATTTCTAAATATTTTTATTTTTTGAGATACTGTAAATATAAATGATAATAGAGAAAGATGATATTCTTAAATTTTTCATTATGGAATTTTTAGGGCGCTATATGAAAGACGGTTACTTTTGGGACTCGAATTTTTTTTGAGTCACGGTACTCAATTTTTCCTCTAAATCCATCTAAAAATGACTTTCCTAGGGTAATTTTTGACACTAATCCGACACAATTTTGACACTAATCCTGACACGCGTCCATTTTTACGCAATGCGTCATCTGACGTCACTTTTTGACGCTGACGTCAAAAAAAAATTTTCCTAAAAAACATCAAAAAAACTAAAAAATTTCAATGTCAGCGTCAGAAAGTGAAGTCTGAGATGTAATTACGTCAAAATGGACATCAGAATTGGATTCAGCGTTAAAAATTACCTCAGAGAAGTTATTTTTAGATGAATTTATGGGAAAAATTTTGACGTCAGCATCAGAAAGTGACGTCAGATGATGCATTATGACATGCTAGGAAATGTAACATTTCATCATGATTCTAAAAAATACGTGTGCATTTAGTATATGACAACATAAAAATTGAGTACCGGGACTCAAAAAAAATTCGAGTCTCAAAAGTAACCGTATTTCATATAGTGCCATTTTTAGGGTTTATCCAATTATGTTGAATTAATTGGCATGAAAACATAACCTATAGGCCTCTCCAAAAAACTTTATATACCTAGTTTATAAAGGCATTAATTCATCGGGAAAAAGCAGACAACTAATCAAACAAATCTATAATTTTATAATTATAAACCTGTACATAAATATAAATCATAGTTTTTATAAGCTTTCACCTTGTTGAAGAACACCGGTGCATATTGCGTTAAAAGTAAGGCCGCGATGGATGATGTTATAAACTGCACGAACAGACCCCAAACCGCAATATCCGTCAAAATCGCTTTGTGGGGCACTTTTTGCCGTTCGTCACATTTTGGTTGAAGCTCCTTGCCAAATTCGATGATCGCAATTTCTTGTTTCGACACAAATCTGAAACCCATAAAATCTATTTTTGCTTAATTATGCATAATCAATTTTCTCCAATTAAATTAAATTTTTCGTCGTACGGTACACCAAAAATTAGTATAAAAAAGCAAAGAATAAAATTTTTTAAATATACTTTGTCTACCATAAAGGTATCGTTAGACTATTTTTTATTTTTACCGAATATAAATTATTTAATTGTAGAGGAATCTTTTATAAGACAATTTAATAGTGGACTAAAATAGGTTGAGAGCTTCAATTATAAACCTTAATAAAGTATTAGGTTTAAATTTTTTGAGAGAAATGAACAAAAGGAAATTTACAGCATATTTCTTTTTCATTTTTAAATGTGTATCTAATTTTTTCTATCTATATCTCTTTTTAAATTCATTTTAAATATTTGATTAGGGTGGATGCTTCGATTTAAAAATTAATATTGATATTTCCCACCTGTGATGCCTTGGTGAGTCAGAGTAAAACGCGAAGAAAACGACGAATGCCACCAAAGTTGTGGTGCCCAAGATGTAGTAGACCATAGGCCATCCCCAATCGCTGGAGGAGCAAATGGCTCCGCCCAACGGCATCGCAATGATGGGACCGAACTGTAAAATAATTTAAAAAAATTTAAATTCCAAAAATACAAAGATGACTGAAAAATTCAACTTTAATGTTGACTTAGAAAAATAATCCTGAAATAGGTTAAATAAGTTTTTACCGTAATTAGTTTGTTTATAAAATTGGAAAAATAATCTTGTGCGTCAAAATTTAATATTTGAAGGTACGTCAAAATTTTTTAATTTTTTAAATATTTTATGACAATGAATTATCAAATAGATAATAAATTTTTTTACTGGTTAGAATTTTTAATAAGCAAATCTTTAAGGAAAATATATGTTACTTGGTTGAAGCATGAAATCAGCGCAATGAATATGCCATAGGTACTCATTTGGCTCCAAGCCGCAGTTACGGAGCCTAAAAATTAATTGGAATTTACACAGAGAGACCACCTTCATTTTACAGAGTAAACTCTTAAACCTACCCAAAGCCACCCAATCCGCTGCAATTCCTGCCCCCTAAATGGGTCAATTAATTAAATAATTCTTATGGATTTAAAAAATGTGTATATCTGTAGAATACGCATCGCTATGGCAGCAGAGAGGCCAACGTGTTGTACACAGAACGGTAAAAGCAGGGTAGAGAGAGCGCTTACCATGCCGTACATTGTCATGGCATATCTGTAAATAGAGAGTAAAGATATACCAAGTTTCTTATGCATAAGTATTACACCCAAGTATCATATCAAATTTGCTAGACTATAGACTATATAGTATCAGATAATTTGATATATTTAAAGTTGGAAATATTTGTTTCCAAAGCAACTGCGTTTCTACTGACTTGTGAGAATAACAATATTGAGAAATTTGCAACCAAAATTGCATAGGGCATAACATAGAAAACATCATTTGTATTTTAATAAATTCTGGATATATAATCTGCCACAACCGACAGATTATCAGTTTTCAATTTGTTATTACCGGAATCCGAATCTGGATACCAATGGTGTGATCGGAAAAGTGCCGAGCACTTGCCCTACTGCATATGCCGAGAAAAGCCAGCCCTGTTGAACTGCAGTGAACAATGGTTCACTTGCTAAGATGAAAAAGTAAAATTTGTTTAGATACCGAAACCTGTCAAAAGTACCATTTTCTTTGGAGGTAATATTCAATCGTTCCACCATCGGCGGCCCTTTAGTCATGCAGATCACGGTAAAATTCAATGCCATCATATTGCCGTAGATCAGACTCACGCAGATCACAGTCAGGGCCAGGATCACGAAACGAGTTTTGCCGAAGAAATAGCGCATTGAACTCTGAGAGTGGGAAATCATCTAAAGAACATTTTATTTTTAAGCTGAAATTATATTCGAATTTATCGAAATTCTATTTTTGCAATTTTAATAGTAGAACAAATTTTTTGACCTTAAAATTTTTGTAAAAAGTAGAAAAAAGAACCGTCTAAATATTTTCCAAATGAAAATAATAACGCTAATTTTTTTTATAATGTACTATTATAACAGATCCAAATTTATATAACTATAGACAAATCAAATGATTGGTAATCAAGTTCGATTTTTTTATAAAAATTAGAACACAAATAAAAAAAAATTATTTTTATTTTAATGTCGATTTTGAAATAAATCATATTATTTACAATCCAGGGATCATAAAATTCAAAAATAAGTTTTAAATGGATTTAACTTGAAGTTTAAAGACTTTAAAAATATATCTTAAGAAGACTAATAAATTTACTGGTTAAGCATAATTAATAATATTATTTCAATTGATTTATTACATATCTTCCTAATAAGACAAGATTGATATTATTATAAATTATATATCTTTTAAATATTAACATCTCATTTATGCTAGTCATTTATATATAGTTTGGTGTCGGTCGCTTAAAATGATGATTAATTTTTGTGTTAAACAGAAATCAAATTTAAAAAAAAATTTCAAAAAATGATCCGATCATTAATCTTTTCCTGCTGATCAGAGCCATAATCCTTGAACAACGCTCCTTCTATCCGTAAATTTCAGCATTTTCGATCAAGGAATGCTAGTTTATGGGAAAATTGATAAATTTAGGCGGATTAATGATAAATTGATAAGGAATTCCGAAAATTTGCAAGAGGATGCAAAAAGAGAAATTGAAATGTGTCGGAAATTTATGTTAGAAGTGACATCAAGGAAACGATTTTTATAACCAATATAATCTCCAAAAATTTTTTGACAACTTATCTGGTACTACATAGGTATTGTTTTTTGTTGACGCTTAACCTTTATTTCGCCTAAAGAAATTTCGCCTATACGTCTAGAAAACTAATGCTAGGCGCCGGCGCCCAAAAATAGATAACCGAATAGGTAGTTCCCGCAATCTAGTTCAAAACTTAGTTCCAGTCGCCGGCGCCTAGAAGTCGGTTTTCTAAACGTGTAGGCGAAATTTTTGTAGGCGAAATAAAGCATCTCCGTTGTTGACATGTGTATTTATATTCGATTTAAAAATTGTAAACGACAATACATTCTACTCCTATTTTACACACTGAATGATTCTAAATTTTTGATCAAATATAAAAATAAATGTATGAATGTAAAAATAACTTAATTACTATTCATTCTTTTTAATTTAGAAACCAAGTATTAAATGTTTAAGTTCATTTTCGAAGCTGAATTAAATCAAATTTAATTAAAAACACAAATTACCTTTCTTACTATATTATTCAAGGTTTCGGTTATGAACTTGTTAAAAAAACTTTTTCAATTATGTTTCAGAGTTTTGTCAAAAAATAACGGAATTATTTCTATGTATTTTAAAGATTCAAAGTAAAAATGGAAAATGATTAGAGTGATTTTTTCTTCTATTTTGTGCAACTGTTCATGACTTCATGAGCATCTAGGCTTAAAGAGAAGAACATAGATTAGACTAAAGGTTGAGGACATGCGTTAACCTGCTAAAATCGGGGGAACAAATAACGATCAGATCAAAATTTTATAGGAAAATGATAAAAAAAATTCCCAGATATAAAGTTATAGAATCTAATTATTTGAATGGTTTCGCTATTAAAATTTTGAAAAGCAAAAAATCTATCAACTGTTATCGGTGTCATGGGGATTGGTGCAATATATTTAAAAAAATTGGACCAAAAACGACATTTGGATGCGATTTTCTTAAATAGCTTGATCTATAAATATATTACCAAAAATTATTTATATGACCATAAAATAATTGTAATATACCACGAGATTAAATTTTACAAACTATACATTCGACAACAATTGCTTTTTTACACTTCTTTCTTTGCGTCTCTTCAATTCATTTTCCTCCTCCAAATCTGTGAGTTGCGTCATAAGCGTTGCCGTACTATTTTTCCCGCCTGTCCAAGGTCTTGGCTCTACAGTTGCGGTAAAATTGAACAGCACACAACTGCCGGAGGCAATGAGCGATGCGATACAGAACACCAGGGACCACTATAAAAAAATGAATACCATAAGATAAGTATTTTAGTAGAATGAAGTTAATTGGAGTGATAGTAAATAACTAACTACAGTGAATTGAAGTTGAACGCAAAGTTTATAAATTATACAAAATTTGCAATCAAAATAATAATAATAATAATATAATAAGGAAGAAGTGGACTATAGTATATAAAAAGTTATCATATTATCTAAAATCAGTTAAACACAAAAAAATAGGCAAGATATTCACAGTCCTAAAAGGCATAAATTTATTTTTTAATAAAAATCAATTTCTTAATTTCTTTTATTTTGATTTTTTTGCTGAAATGAGTTTCGGACTGTTGAAGGCCATCCTTAAAAAAATCGGCACACAGGCATATAAACCAATAAGAGATAAGTATTCAGGGTTTTAAAATTAATTAAATTAAAATATAATTTTATAGTAAAAGAATGACTAGGCTTATTTAAGCATAAAATTGTTCACCTCGTCCAATGAATTTGAAGGAGTCATCCAACCAACCATGCTGGGAACAATTCTATTAAAAAATATTAATATTTTTAACCATTTTTTGCAAACACATACAGCCAAGCAATGCTGGTGAGCCTGGCAGCCCATGCAAAAATAACGTGTGCATAGTGTCCGGCCACCTATATTTTTCGAACAAATTAAATTAAACAACAAAATCATGTTTAAATTTACATGTTCTATAAAAAATTATTTATTCAATATTTTTGCTCCCTCTCAGCAAATTTTTATCCTCTTAATAATTAAATTTTTCATATAAAGAAATTGCCAAATATTTTTTTTTTTTGCCAGGCGGTATTCCCCATTTCCGGGTTTTTTTATTGGTTTTAAAAATACTCACAAATTGGGTGCTTTTGAATACTCCCACAATGTTGAAGGAACTCATTGCTACCGCGCCAGTGTAGCAGATTTGTAGGAGCCATATATTGGTGACACCGAACATTGGCATTAAACCCAACAGAAGTAGACACAAACCCATTGAGTACTAAAGAACAAAATTTGATGAACCATAATTTATACCTAATAATGAATGCATAAAGCAATGTATAAAATTTTATATTACTGATATTTATTTAGCTTTAGCTAGAGAAATTCGAAGCAATTATTATTTAGAAGGCATTTGACCCACAAGTGAAGGTGCTGAGTCGTTACAAAAAAAGTGCCAAACCCAATATGTTCTTCAAAAACTTTTTTAAAGACTTGTTAGACCAAAACTTGACAAAGTTATGCAGTATTTCATGCTCTATCTTCTGGTATTTTTAGTTTTTCGAAATTCGAACAAAAATGTCGAAATTTTTCTAAAATATCGAAAAATCAAGGTTTGGGCGAAAGTTTTGAACTTTTTGTTCGAATTTCGAAAAATTAAAAATACCAATAGATAGAGCATAAAATTCCGCACAACTTTGTCACTGGAAATTTTGGTTTAACAAGTCTTAACAAGAAGTATTTGGAGAACGCTTTGGGTTTGGCACTTTTTTGTAACGACATAGCACCCAAGTGAAAATAAAATAAAATATCTATGTCAAACTACCCGATTCAAGGATTCGTCGATTTGAAAATCCCTATTTCTATTCTATATTTTCAGTGACATTTTTTAAACGTGCTTTATATACGGAATATGGACTATGAGTTATTATTAAGGTAACAATATTTGCACAGAAACTGTTAGTCCCTTTTTCCTTACAATTTAAAATAAATATAATACAAAATTTAATTCTTGGATCTTTTATGGAATGCAAAACTTTAGCTTAATTTAAATTAAAATTGACTCCCTTAAAAATATCCTGTTAAAAAATATAATAATATTTTTTACCTGGGCAAGACTGGCGAAAAGTTGTACTTTGGCTCTTTCAGAAATGCATTTCATGCGATCACTAAGTGGACCGGACAGGATTTTGAGAGTTGCATTCACCACGAATGGCATCGCTGCAGTCAGACCGGTTTTGGCAATAGATACTCCAAGAACCTAAATGCATAATAAATCAAGGTATATAATGTCGCCATGATAAATAAAAATTATAATAATTTTAGAACGATATGTAAAACAAAGGTTTCTTTTTAAAGCACATCTTTTAAGCGAAAATAATAAAACAAATAAATAATTATATAAAATTTTTTAATTGACTTTACATAATTAATTCATAAAAAATTAATCCACGAACTAGAAGTATTGAATAATTATGGCTTTTTCGCACTTTGTTAATGAAGACGGGTCCGAATTGCAACAACAAATGAATCATCGGGTTCGAAGCTGTGAACGATGCTAACAATCCCCAAACGACAATGTCGGACAGAATGGCACGATAGGGTATCTTTTGATGTTTGATGGACTTGTTGGTCATTTTGCCAGCCTCAATGAGTGCCAATTCCTCCGGAGAGACAAACCTGAAATGCAAAATTTAGAGAAATAGCATAAATTATAAAGTGCAATAAAAAAAATGTGGAATAGTTATCTACTATTAAGTTTGTATAAACATCAAAGAGCTAGTTGAATTTGGGTTTTTCAAGGAAGTTATTACATATTAATAACTATATTTCAATGCATCAACAAGATTTGATTCATTATGTTAAAAATTTAAGACATTGTGTAAAGCTTCACTGATGTATTCCCATGGATATGCTGTTACTAATGAGAAAATATCTAGCTCTTAATTTATAATAAATTGATGAGAATTGTTATGGGTCTCATTTTTAATGCTTAATTTCTTTTATCTCATAAATTTGCCTTTAGCAATTATCAAATATTCTATTAATATAAAAATAAATTTAAATGCGACTCTGTTCTGCAACGAATTTATAAAAAAATTAACAGCGATCTAATAAAGTATTATAAGTATTTTCTTGATGCGACTTCTTTCATATCTTTTAGTTTGGCAATGTTTAAACAACCAAAATAAATGAATTGTTTTAATTCACCCATGGTCCCGAGGTGAGTCCGAATAGAATGCGAAGAACAAGGAAAATGCCAGTAAAGTTGTGGTACCCAAAATGTAATAGAGATGTGGCCAATCCCACGAATCAGAAGCGCAGATGACACCGGCTAGGGGCATTGTGAACGCGGCACCAAACTGTAAATTTATTGGCATTGATCTATATGGAATACTGTATTTTATATTGTATTGCACCGATGAACTTGATCTTTTAAATAAGACTTTAATTTAACTTTTTACTAGAAATTTTGTATGGGTTAAATTTAAACAAAATTTTTTTATGACGCTTAAATACCAAAAATAAATTCAAATTTTTATATCAACTATTTAATCTGATAATTAAATTAGAATTTTTTGTTGACTCAGACTAGGCATTTTTATAATTTTAAGCTTCGAATTTTAATAGTACTAAAATTTTTAAGAGTTATTTTTAGCAGCTAAATTTCCATACTTGGTTATTGCATGACAACAAAGTAAGGAAAATGCCATAATTGCTCAAAGGACTCCATGCTGCAGTGATTGCACCTGAAAATGCCAATTGTCAATTTATTTATTAAATTATGATCAACCTATGGCCACCCAAATCGCTGCAATCGCTGTACCCTAAAAAATGTTAAAAACTATGGGCTTTATAAAAAGGTTTTGTACCTGAACCATACGAGTTGCTATAGCGGCATAGAACCCGATATATTGGATACTTAGAGGTAACAGAAGGGTAGTGATAGCACTGGTCATACCGTACACCGTCATGGTATAGCTTTAAAATTAACATACATATGTACTCTAATACTGTAATATATCACCGGAATCCATAGCGCGATATTGCCGAAGTAATTGGAAAAGTACCAAATAGTTGACCGACCGCATATGCCGAGAATAACCATCCCTGTTGTGCTGAGGAGTAGAGAGGAGTTGGAGCCCTAAATACATGTAACTTTACCGTTTAGAGTAAAGGGTTTAACGCCATACTGTGACTCGAGTAGTGTACCATTATCTCTTGAACTCATTATGTTCTGTTGTTGAGGGTCCTTGTTCATGCAGATCACTGTGAAATTTATGGCCACCATATTGCTGCCGATCAAACTGAGGCAGAACACACTCAGAAACAGGATTACGAAGCGTGTTTTGCCATAGAAATAATGTATTGTATTGAAGGAGGGCGTAGGCATAGAGAGCGAAGTCTTTGGCGTGAAACCCATAGAATATCTAAAAATAAATTTAAAAAATTCCAAATTATGCATGAAAGTCCAATTTTCACTATAAAAAAGTGATCAATTGTTGTTTTATACATAGCTTAAAACATGTTTGGAAAATAAAAATGCATCTGATTAATAGTTTACATTTTATAGTTAGAATAAATTTTACGGATTAACGTTTTCATATATCGCTTAATTCTGGCGTTTTTTATGCAACTGTAGATTGTCATCGATAGGTGTTAGTGTTCAATGATAACGGTCTGATCATTTTTTTCTGAAATTCACCCTTTCTCATGTTCTTAAGTTCCTTGGCCTTCGGTTTGGCCACAAAATGATAAAATTAAGGGGATTAAACATGATGATAAGAAGTCAACAAAATTGCAAAATGAAAGAATGCATAAGGGATAGGCTTAAAAATCGCATGTTTACATGGCAAGAATAAAAAATTAAGTTTGGATATTCTATTTTAAATTTATTGTTTTTGAAAATTCTTGATAATGAGAAGTTGATTTATCGAGTAAAATTAATCCAATTAATTTATCTATTATATTCATGGTTTTCAGAAACTCATTTTCAAATTGCTTTACCATTATAAAAATTTCAAAATTTAATTCTGAAAATAATATATGTTTTTTTATTTTTGGAATTAGTTACCAAATTCTATTTTCATATTCACCTTCTTCATATTTTGCTCTAAATTCTCAAATTTTTCATTCTATTTTTTCAAATTGAACAAAATAATTAAGGAATTTCAAATTTAAATTTTATCATGAATAAAGAAAAAGATATGATAAAATGTAATTTAAAATCGATGAATGCAATACTTTGCCATCCCTCTTCTGTCTTCTAAAAATGATCTTCAAAAATGAATTTAAAAATTAACTTCATAGAACCAGTAGTTTAATATACTACCAGCACATCAATGGCCTTTTTCTGCTCGCGACCATCATTCTCTGTGTTTTTGCACCATTAGAATTTCGTGAAAATAACAATTCAACCGTTCCAAATTAACATTTCAAATGTTCTTTTGCAAACTTTAAACCCTACCCTTTCTCTTATTAAATGTTTCGATTTGATGTTAGTACTATGACATCAAAAAATATTATAAATAATAAATATATAATTTTTTGGTCTATATACTATCATGGCCAATTGTAGTAAATTTGCTTAAAATAATTTTTGAAATTTGCTTTTGTTTGGTGGACTCTCTTTAGGTTCAAAAGATACATGACAACAGCAGAAATATAAACAACAAAAGATTAAGGAGATCATAAATAAGTAAGCTTATAAATGGTCTTTTTCAAACAATGCCAAACATGCCTAATTGACCTAATTTTTATTTTTATTTGGTAAACTAATATCTCAAATCAGATCGATTCACCCCGATCCGAGCGATCCTTGAAAAATCAATGTATGGACAATTTTTTTTAATCGTAATGAGTGATAATAAAAAATGTAATTTATCTCTTAAGTATCACTTAAATAAGTTCATCGTTCAGTTATGCAAGTTTTAATATTAGCAATAAAATTTCTAATATACAAACTTGGAATTCAATGGGATTATCTTAACACATTTGTTTAATTATGAATATAAATATATAAATAATTTTGATTATTCCCTAGGTTATAAATTGCATATGCTGAAATAAGAAAATAAGAAAATTTCTCCGAACTCCATTAGTTTATTGTATGATTTATTTTCTTTACAAATAATTGATTGTTGCCATTTTAAGAGAATGTTGCAAAAAGAAATTGATCATTTAACTTATGATGGAAGATGATGATTTTTGCAAAAAAAAAATGTTGTAATAGGAGCTTAGTAATACACACATTTGATGTTCAGTGTTTGTTCGACCAATTCGCTGATTTTTGAGCAGGCCATTATTGATCAATTGGTATAACAATCCTTACAATAAGAATAATTTACTTCCATTTGCTTTTTATTATTATCATTTTTACATTTATTGTTATCCTTTTTATCCTTTTTTTGGCTATTAAAAGTATTAATAATTTTATCCATTTTCAAATTGGTGAAATGGCTGATCAAATAAATTTGGGTGGCCTAAAGTTTATAATTAAGAAATTGAATGCATTAATTTTAATTAATGTTTCTCTTAAATTTTATGGCCTGTCGATAAAACAGAATAGAAAAATTATATTTCTTTTTTAAACAGTGTTAATTGATAATCCAATCATCAGGGAAAAAATTTAAGAAATTCTAAAAAATTTAACAACACTGCCCTAATTTTGATGAGATTTTTTTTCAAAAACTTGTTTTAAAGTAAAACAAAAGATTTTGACATATGATGCTTTTGAAAGTGGTAGAACCCACCTTTTGTGCCATGGATGAATCCTGGGATAGCTTTCTTATAAAGTCTTCTTTTTTAGAGATGCCCTTTATTTTCCCAATGTCTGCTAAGGGAGGCCCCTTATTATAGAGATGCCCCTTTTTTTAATAAAATAATACATTCTATTATTAAATTAAAGAGTGCAGTGGTTACAAAAAAATATCAAAATCTAATACTTCCCAAAAACTTTTTTAAAGATTGCTTGCCCACAAGAATTGCAGAATTTTATTCTCTAGCTTCTGGTATTTTTATTTTCCGAAATTTTAAAAAGTTTGAATTTCCTTGAAATACTGATTTCCCGTTATTTTAGAAAAAATCGAACTTTTTGTTCGAATATAGAAATATAAAAACACCCAGAAGATAAAGCATAATATTTTACACTTTACCTTTTATACTTTTTACTTAGCAAGCTTTTTAAATTAGTCTTTGGCGTACATATTGGATTTTGATATTTTTTATAGCGATAAGAATAATAAGCAATAAAATAATTAATTCTGCTTTATTTTCAAAAATTTAGTTTGATTTTTGCATCTGTTTATTTTTTTAACAACCCAACACCGTTATTTCTGAAGAGTGTTTATCCAAAAAAAATTTATTCTCTAAAAATTCTCACTTTCACAAAAATCTTGTGAACATTTATAGCCAATTTCTTCATAACAACTTCTGATCTCCAAATGGACCCCTCCCGATAAAGGTCCAAAAAGTCCAAAATTCCCGAGAGTAACTATGACAACAAAAATAGCATAAACAATTGAAGGTGAACGACATACATGCAATATAATAAGCATTGATGCTCCATTCAAGCTTTATTACCCTGTACTAAACTTGCTTTTTTATTAAATAAAAAATTCGTTTTTAAAGCCTAGCAGAAGACTACTTTTTAGTATCATATCTACAATAGCAGAATTTAGGTATATAAAATTATACGACAAACGCTTGTATTTTGGAAATGGATATTTAGGAATTAAAAATAAAATTTATCAATAATGAACTTGCTTATTTTTTTTGATATTTAAACTGCATTGATTAATATCGGACTCACTAATTGATAAATTAACCATATATTTAATAAAATAATTATCAAATAATCGCTTTCTCTTTCTACAATTTTCATATATATATTTTTTAATTTATTTGAATCTTCAATATATATAAAGAATTTATTTTTTTTATCTAAAAAATTAAGCTGATGAAGCAAAGAATCTTATTAATTATTATTCAATTCGAATTTAAATTACATCTGCTTTTGTTTAATATCCGGGTATTTTTATTATTTTTTAAGTAGAAGAAGATCTCGAATAAAAATCAACTCTTTTATTAATAATTTAAATTGAAGACGGTTTATACTGATCACATTCTTTTTGAAATTCTTAATAAATAATAAAGCTTTTATTTTTTAATTTTCTGGAATAAAGATAAAATCTAATAATAAATTTCTTATAGTTTTTTAAATTTTTGCGCTTAAATTGCATTAATTTGAGAGAATTAAAAAAAAGAGATCCTCTTGATAATTTTACCATTTGGTTAAACTATAAGTTCAAAAATTTTATTAGAAAGCAATAATAAATTAGTTTATTTAATTTTCCTTAACAATTTTAATCTCGCGTTTTTTTTTGATTTATCTGTTTTAACTTTCGTAATTTCAGCTATTTGTAAACAACTACTTTCTATTTAATTCGATTCTTAAAAATAATAAATTCCGTGACAATCTCAATTATTTAAGAATTGTTGAGCTGAGAAATTAAATATTTTAGAGGACTTATTTAATATTATAGAAAAAATAACAACAAACAATTTAAAAATTAATTTTTTAATATTATTTTTGCATTTTTTGATAGATAGAGCTAGTAAGAATTATATCTTTGAAGCATTTATTTAGTTTCCTTTTTTCTTGAAATTTAAAGTATACTTATCCCAAAAAAATCCACAAAATCTTCTTTCCGATCATTTTCCGACTAACTCCTTGATCAAATTCCCGTTCAACAACCTGTTGATCATCAAGAAGAGCACCTGTGATCGGAGAACATAAGAGAGCACACATACTCTTGAAGGGCTAAAGAACGGAGTTCCCCCTTCTTTTCCTCTAGTGTAATGGACCGAAAAAAGAGCTATAATTTGACTGATTTATTTTAATTTAAGTGCAATTTGCTCTAAAAAATCATTTTTTAAAAAAAATTAGTGTTCAAAAAATATTTAGTATTAGTAATTTTAATAAAAACTAATAATATTTGTAAATATCTTTTAATTTTATTATTTTATGGGTAACAAGTTTTCACGATTTATTGAATAAAATTCAAATATTCTACTAAACTATCATCCAATTAGGCTAAAATTCAATTTGTCAAATTTTTTCCTAATTAGATAATAGATAAAATAAATAAAAATCATATAGATAAAGAATATTATTTTATTCTTTCAAAAATTAACCAAAATGCTCTATTCTTTCATTATGAAATCCATGCTTGAATCCCAGAAGGCCGTAGCCAAGAATCTATCGATTGATGAAAAGGATCATTGTCGAGAATGCTCTCGCCTTCCCCATTCTCCCCCTTCCCTTTCCATCTATGTATTACATCAGCATTTTCGCAGCATTTTCCGCAAATGATGCAAAAAGGAAAATAAATTTATATATTAAAATTCGAAATAATTGTCAGATTATTAATGCTATTTTTTAATAGTAATAATTTATTCGAAAAAAATTAAAAAATACGATTATTTTGCTTTTATATTTGCTGTTGTAATTCCATCTTTCATCAGCCACTTCCTATGGAAATAATTTCGATTTGTTTCTTTATTCAATTTTTGCACTTTGTAATTAGAAGAATTTAAGCATTTGTTTATAATTAAATTCTAACCAAATTAATTTAAAGTTTTTTTATGTTGTATATTACTTATTTAATAATTTTTTATTTTTATTATATTTTTTATAATATATTATAATGGAAAATAATGGAATGTTAATGAGAATGAGAAAGAATGATTTTTAAGAATTAATTTTTGCGATTGTTTTTACTATTTCACCAAATATACAAATTTAAATTAATGTGCAGCCAAAAATTAAATTGAATTTTTAAAATGTATTTTGAATTTTTACCAATAAAAAAGTTTGCTTTCTTGATCCTGTATATGCCAAATTAATTATTCAAAATATTTTTTTTAATATTTGGAGCATCCACTTTTCCTTTTGTTAATTTATATCCCAAATAAGACTTTTTGCCATTTCTCTTAAATTTTATTATAGGTTGCAATACATTTGAAACTTATATCAAATCCAACATTTTTAAATAAGATACAAAAGGTTAATATTTTCCTTTTAATTCTTTCATTTGCATTGATTTTTCCGTTGTAATTTTATATTTCATCCATTATTTTGGTTTAACCATATTCAGCTTCATTTTTTATCATTTCAAAATGCATAATACCAGCAAAATTTCTGCTACCAAAACAACGGGTTCCCTCCTCTCGATCTCCTCCAAATGCAATCTCTCCCATTGTTTCGGACTCACGCGATACCTCATCCTGATTCTGAATACAATCTGCTTATCTCTGATGTGGGTAACAGATTTAAAAAAAACATCATTCACTTACATACCACAGTATAAGAATTTCGAAAAAAGATGACTTTGGAGCAAAATTGGCTTATAGTTTTTGCTCTGGACCTAAGGCAAGGGATAGCAATTCCATTTAAAAATGTAAATGTTTTATTATTATATCATTTTTCTGGCATAAAGTAAATTTTACAGTATTTTCTAACTCTATTTTTATGGTACATTTTAATTTAAAAGGTATAGTGCTTCCTATCTAATTCCTCTTCCCTTTAAGAGCCAGTAACTGGTTGGCACTGAACTTCACCGTCATCTGCATGGTCCGGGAGCATAACGCCACCACAGTTGCGCAGATTTTCACGCCGACCGAACAGGGATGGTTGTTCTCTGGTGCCATGGTTGGACGCGTACTTGGCACACCACCCATCAGTTTCGTGATCGCTCGAATCGGCTTTCGGTATTCTTATGGTTTTTTTAGACGGGATTTACCACCGAATTTATGATTTGCGAGCTATGAAATTAAAAATGTAACCAATATTTTGACTCTGAAGTCTTAGTTTATTTTTGCAAGATATTGCACTCAAAACTTAACATTAATTCTTATTATGAAATATAGAATACAGAATTAAAAAAATTGATGTAAATATTGTCGATCACCAATATAAAATCGAAAAAAAAAATTTAAATTTTTAACAAATAAAATTATTGATAAAAAATTGGAAAACATAATCCACAAATTAAAATAATCTAAAAAAGAATTTATGATATAATTAAATCATTTTTTATAATTGATATCGACATCTTCCAAAATTTTAGGCTATTTTTAATTTACCGAACGTTAAAAATAAAATTCTTGGTTATTTATTAATGGGTTATAAAAAATTACAATTTTTCAAGATATACTTTCCTTGTGTACTGTATGCTCAGCACCTTGGCCACCCTGTTCACCCCTATCGGAGTGCATTTTGGCGGGTTCTTTCCATTGCTATTCATCCAATTTTTACAGGCATAAAAAATTAAAAAAAAATTTTTATAATTATTTAATAAATTTAGGGAGTCGCAGTGTCTATCGGATGGTCAGCAGCTGGTAAATTTTATTTTTAATTTTTTTTTAATAAAAGGATCTTTCAGGAGTTGTCAGCTCTGGATGGAGTCCTCCGGATAGTTATGGCTTATTTCTGTCTGTATTGACCCTGAATTTCCAAGTATATCTAAAAATTTTGGCGAGAGCTAATGAGATTTTTCATCTTTGCTTTTCAGTTCGGCCCTGTAATTGTGATGCCATTAGCGGCCGCGATTTGTTCCTCAGAGCAACTTGGATGGCCCGTCCTCTATTATTTGTTGGGCACTGTGACAGCAATCTTTTCTGCCATATTTTTCGCCTTCTACCGAGATACTCCGAGGGAACAAAGGCATAAAGATTTAATATATTTTTGTTATTTTATCAATTTCGTAAATAATTTTAAATTTGTGCCTCTCCCGAGAAAACACTGACAAATAATTTTTAAACGTTTTTGCATAAAATTCGCTTAATTTTACTTATGGGTTCCAGAAATGTGTGTAAATCCGAGTTGGCATTGATCGAGAGGCATCCAATTGGGTCAATGGACAAACGAATCCGCCAAAAAGTGCCCTACAAGGCCATCTTCTCGGATCCTATCATTTGGGCCCAACTTTGTGCGCACATCACGCGGAACCTAGGTTACATGATTCCATTGGTCTACAGCGCCATCTACTTCAACAAAGTAAAAAAAAAGACAAAAAAAAATAATAATTATTATTTTAAATTATGCTTTTTCGGTTTTATTTTGCTCAATAAGCTATTTCAATAGCATTAAAACTGACTTTTTCTGATCCTTTTGATTTTTAGGATTTTTAGCGAAAAAATAATTTATTCATATAGCCCGATTAAATCAATTTTTTTATAAAGTTTTGCTATTTAACTGATTAAATTAAACCACTTAATAAATTCATTAATCAATTTTTCTAATTATTTTGAATAATTATCGCCATCAACTTCCTCGTCATCAAATTTAATTATTTTTAAACACACATAAATTAACTATTTATATAAATATATTTTGGCAAAAGTGATTTAAAAACTGTGAATAATTCTGATTTGCTAGGTACTTGGAGTGCAGTTGGCCAACACGGGTATCACTGCCGCTTTTCCGTTTGTTGTGTGCATTGTGGTGAAAGTGCTTGGTGGCCCATTGAGCGATTGGCAAAAGTTGTCGGAGAAGGGCCGAGTAGTCTTCTTCGCCAGTACACAAGTAAAAATAAATACTAAAAATAATTTTAATATTCATAAATTATATTGTAAAGGATTTTTGATAGAATTTGAAGAGTTAATCTTTCAAATTCAAAATTTAAAAAAATTTTAATTTAAACATTGTTTGATATTTTGATGCATAATGAATAAAGAATTGTCATTTATTTTTATTTTGTCGATTTCCTTCAAAAAATGCAAAAATGGAAATAAAAATTTTGCATAAATCTGACCAAAATGTTTAAAGCATATCTGATGTCTTAATAATGAAGAATTTCATTTTTTTTTGTAAAATCATAATCTGGAAAAAATCAAGAAATATTATAACTTGAAATCACAATAGATGTATGTGTACAGCAAATTTTTAATTAAAAGGTATTATTTTATGTTCATAAGAAAAATTAATTAAATTTTTTTAAATACCCAAAAATAAGCAAAAAAAATTTGAAGAAAAATACAAAAAATATTATTTTATTGAAAAAATATTATTTTATTGGATTGTAACTTATAAAATGTTTTTCTTGCAAATTACTTTATTATTTCATAAATTGAAAATTTTTTCAAATCAGAACCTTCCTAACACCAATTTACAGTAGAAACTTTTTAAATGATTTTGGAATATTTGGTACTATTCCTGCTTTTACAGTATTTGGCCGCCCTTTGTTACTTGCTGGTGGCCATTTTACCCAAATTTGGCATTCAAAATTTGACTCTGGTGGAGCTATGTTTCGCCGGGATCACCGCTAGCTTGGTGCTTAGTCTGATTGGGGCCGCTAAATGCACTCAGCTGGTAGTTTTATTTAAATACAACTATATGAATATATTTCGTGATAGAGGCATTTTTTAATTTTAGTAAGTTAAATGGAATTTTTATTTTTGAAGAGATGAACAAATTTGAAGATTCATTTTTGCTAAACAGCACAACCTTCGTAATAAATTTTTCACAGGTTGCCAAGCAATTTGCGCATGTGATCTTCGCTTGGCAATATTTTATGACCAGCCTCATATTCTTGTATGTATTTTTTCAAGATAAAGAAAAAGAAATTTTTATTCATCTTTACATTACAAAATAATTACCGTAATTGCTCTGAATATCACCATGAGGGATTATTTTTAAACCTTCTTCAGATGTGTAGTAATATTAGAGAGTGGAGGCTAATTAAATCACTTATTCACTTGGGGAAATTTTATAACTTTCCTCAATGAAGTAGTGGATTATAAGAGAGCGAGCAAATATTAGAAAAGGGGAATTATAAGAAAAAAAGATTATATATTATATAAAAAAAAAGAAAATAAACACTATCATTTTAGAGCCATCCCCGTTATAATCAGCTGGGTAGCGCCGAACAACACAGCTGAAGAAGTAAAAAATATAATAATTTTTGCCATTTTCAAAAGTCAATTTTCCAGTGGTCTTTGGTCTTTTTGTGCTCTGCCATCTCTCTGGCCACTGGAGTCACGGTGTTCAACCTGACAATCCGAGTGGAACCCCGGCCATGGGTTATGGCCAAAAATGGGCCAAAAGACGAGGACGAAGAAGAAGAGGAGAATAATGAATGTGAGCCCGAAGAAAAGTCCCAAATTCTTTGATTTATTTTGAATTATTTATTAGCCTCTTTATTAGAAAAATTTCAACAATAATTTTGAGCTTTTAAAAAATAAAAATTTTGTCTGCATAAAATTTCATTCATTATTCAACTGAAAATCTCGGCTAAATAAAAATTTGTTTTTGTTCAAGATTCTTTCCAGTTGTTGGGAAAATCAGAATTTTGCCTCCGATTCCAGCTCATAGGTGGGCAAGGGGGGGGTCAGAC
>LDKF01000957.1:8162-19112 GCA_001026735.1 Rotylenchulus reniformis
TATGTCGGCATCGACATCCATAACTTGGCGAGAAGGCTTCTTCAAGGAGGGCAAATTTCTGCGCAAACTGCCGGACGGCGTCAAGCCGACGCACATCGTGGTGGGCGCCGGGTCGGCCGGATGTGTGCTGGTAGGTTGAAAAATAAAATTTTAATATTTTTTTAATAGAAATTCCACCCTGAAGGCGCCGTCAGAAAAATTTTCAGGGTAGCTTAACTTTGCTATGGGTAAGAAAATATTTCACCAAGAAATTTTTATGATTTTAGACCCCTTAAGGATTAATATTTTTATTTATTTTAAAGAAGAGATGCCCGGCGCTTCCATCATGGGCCGCCGAAGGAATTTTTTTTTGTTATTTTCAACTTTCCTTAGTAAGAAAATTGGACATTTTTTTGTGCTATTTTTCTTGAAAAGTGTCTAATTTTCCATATATTTTTTTTCTTTAGAGGAAGTTTGGGGGAGGGGCTAGAGCCCCTCTTATTAGCCGCGCCCTTGATGTTTGTCCTTTTTAATGTTTTCAAAAAGTTTTATTATGTTTTTGAAATTTTCTAAATTTAAGCCATTTTTCGAACTGAATCAGAATTTCTACAATTTTTTAATTTTCAGGCCAATAGGCTCACAGAGAACCCCGACAACAGGGTGTTGCTGGTTGAGGCTGGTCCACGCGACAATTGGTGGAACTGGAAGGTATAAGAAAGGGGAAGAAAAAGGCCAGGATGATGAAAATTTTTATCAATCAGAGAAAAAAATATTTTTATTTGGATTTGTAGATCCACATGCCTGCCGCATTGATGTACAATTTGCGCAATGATCGTTACAATTGGTAAGAATTTGCACCTTTCCGGTTGTATATTTTTTTGTTTGTTAATTTTAAAATAGAATAGAAAAATGGCATTTTACAGAATTGGGAATTAAAATTTCGATTTTTATCATTTTCCCGATTTTTCTCTTTCTTAAATTGCCTTAAATTTTATGAAATTCTGATTTTCGCTTCAGGATGTACTTCACGACGCCCCAAGCACACATGGACGGCCGAGTGGTGTACTGGCCCCGGGGGCGAGTGTGGGGTGGCTCCAGCTCCGTGAACGCCATGGTGTACATCCGCGGGCACCCGATGGACTACGACCGATGGGAAATGGAGGGGGCCAAGGGATGGGCATACAGGTGGGACAATTTGATAATCATACGTGTCGAAAAAAATAATTTTTAAATCAACTTTTGAACATTTTCCGATTAATTGTAAGGGAACTGCACGACGAAATTTCGCATTTTTTTCTAAAAACCCATCAAAATTTTCCGCTTTTTTGCACTTTATAAATTTTGAGGTTCAACTCTTCCATAGATTTTCAAAAAAAAAATTTCGCATTCCTCAGGCACTGTTTGCCCTACTTCAAAAAGGCGCAAACCCACGAATTGGCCACTGGTCCGGACGATCCCTACAGGGGCTACAATGGTCCGCTCTACGTCACCCAGGGACGGTGTGAAAACCCGTTGCATCAGGCAAGTTTTCTTGGGGCAAAATTTAATTTTCGATGTTTTACACTTACAAAAACCCCCAAAAATTCGAAATTTGAGAAAATAAATTTGGTAATAAATTAATGAATTTCCAATAGGCCTTCCTGGACAGCGGCCTCCAACAGGGTTTGGGCAACACGGAGGACATGAACGGGTTCAGGCAGGAGGGCCTGGGCAGGATGGACATGACTATCAAGCAGGGCAAACGGTGCAGTACTTCCACCGCATACCTGTCCAATGTAATGCGTTGAAAGATTTTTCATTTTTTGCGCCAAATTTTAAATTTTTAAATTTTTTTTTTGCCGAATTTTTTCTTTGATCGCAGATTCTCGATCGGCCGAACCTGTTCACCACCAGCGGGATCAGCTGCACATCCATTCTGTTCAACAAGAAAAGGGCCATCGGCATCGAATTCATACGGTACAATACAAAATAAATTTTCAGAAAATTCATTTTTTGAAAATTTCCTTCGATTCAGTTACCAAAAATTTATGCTCGCCGAGTCGGTGGACCCATATTCTCGGGAAAAGATTTACTGCGAGGAGGCGGTGATCCTGGCTGCCGGTGCCATCAACACACCCCAACTGCTGATGCTGAGTGGAATTGGGCCGGAAAGGCATTTGTTTGTGAGAAATTTGATGGGGAAAATCGAAAACCAGGGGTGGAACGGATCTAAATTTCGGAAAAATTATTTTTCCGACAGTATAACCTCACCAAAAAACGAATTTCTCCCATAAAAATCAGTTTCAGTTTTTGGCCCAAAGAGCGCACCAAAATTAAATTTTTCAATTCTATACATTCAAAAAAGGAAAATTTCAGTTTTTTAGTTTTAGAAGGCTCCATCCCTGGTCCCTAATATCCTGGTTGTTAAATTTCGATTTCCAGGCCTTTCAAATTCCTCTGGTGCAGAACATGCCCGGAGTGGGGCAAAATCTGCAAGACCATCTTGAAATCTACATTCAGCAGGTAAATAAAACAGTTTTTGAAAATTTGAAAATTTTAGATGAAATCAACAGGGATAGGGGTGGTTTTTTTATGAATTTTTCTTTTCGTCCCTACCGACCGATTTTTTCCCGTCCCAGAAATGCACAAAGCCCATCACGCTGTACGACAAGTCCACCTGGCGCCATCCCCACAACATGGTCCGTACCGGACTCCAGTGGTTCCTCACCAACAAGGGCTTGGCCGCCTCCAGCCATCTGGAATCGGGCGGGTTCGCGCGATCCAGCCCCGAGGCGAGTTTTTTTTTTTGAGAAAATAATTTGATATTTATTCATAAAAAACCCAATTTTACATAGAAAAATCCATTTTGTACAAGAAATTTTCGCATAAGATATCCTACCTTTACCCTGATCGAACTCTTCAATCGATGGATAAAAGTTTGGGCGCTAGTTAAAAGGATGGACTTTTTAAAAAATCACCAAAAGGGTCCCCCCTTTTAGGAAAAAATGAAAAAATTTTTTTTTGTTATTTCCAACGCTTTTGCTCAAAAAAGTAGTTAAGAAGGTTAAAAAATGGAAAAAATCTTTTTTTGGTTTTCAAATGAAAAGGGCCCCCCCCCCTGTTGATTTTAGGGTTTTCAAAAAGTCCATCCTTTTAACTAGCGCCAAAGTTTGGGTCGAAATTCTTTTGGCCCTTTCCAAACTTTGAAAAAATAATTTATTCGTTTCTGAATTTATTTTTTAATTATTATTTTTTCAACTTCAGCTGCCGCATCCGGACCTGCAATTTCACTTTTTGCCCTCCACGGTGCACGAAGACGGCAGGGAGGACCCGAAGTGCCATGGGTTCCAAGTGGGATTTGGAAATCATATTTTGTGCCAAAAATTTTGGTTATTGGCGATTTTTCGAATTTATTAGCAATCTTTAAAAAAATTCGGGATTTTTCCCCTTCCAGGTCCACGTCGGTCCGATGCGGTCCAAGTCCACCGGCTCCATCACGTTGGCCAACAGGGACCCGCGCAATGCGCCGCTGATGGACCCCAACTATCTGGCCCACGAACAAGACTTGGTCGAGTTCCGCCGCTCGGTCCGACTGTCCCGGGAACTGTTTGCACAGGTGGGTTGAGAGCGAAAATTCGGGGGTTTAGACTCGAAAAACACAAAATTCGAACCTAGAAGAAAATGGTCCAAAAATTCAATTTTTTATCATCGAAGCACGAACTTCGGAACCGAAGATTTCGAGAGCGAAATGTCTAACACATGGAAGAGTCTTATTTCTAAATTTCTCCGAAATTATAAAAATCCCTAAAATAAACCGAAAAAATTTTTTCTGACTAATCATTTTTTTGCCTAAGAATAATTGTATTTTCTCTGAATTTCGAGCATCCAAAAATTTTACAGAAAGCATTTGACGAGTTCCGGGGTGAGGAGCTGGCTCCTGGAGCAGATTGTCAGAGCGAAGCACAGGTGAATTGTTGTCAGTTCAAGATTTGATAATCATACGTGTAAAATGGCGCAGATTGACACCTTCATCCGCAAACATTCCGCCTCCGCTTACCACCCCTCCTGCACCTGCAAAATGGGGCCCAGCTCCGATCCGATGGCCGTTGTTGACCCGGAGACTATGGGCGTGCATGGCATCGACAATTTGAAGGTGGGCAACAGGGCTCGGGGAAAACTCAGGATTTCAAAAAAAAAACGCAAAGAAATGTTTTTTTTTATCAAAAACCGAAATTAGAATTAAAAAATGCTCCGTATGGTGGGAAGGGACTAGGGGATTTTTTCCATTTTTATTTTCCTAACCATTTTCTGTCTTGATTTATGGATAGCCAGAAATTTCCATGATCAAGGCACCCTAATTTTGGTGGATTTTTAAAGCTACATTTTTTTGCAAAATTTGGCTAATAAGCATCTCCGAATTTGGAATTAATTTTTTTTTTCGGTTTTGAAAAAACAGTCAAATTTTGAAGGTGGTGGACGCGAGTGTGATGCCATCCATTGTGAGCGGGAACCTGAATGCGCCGGTGATCATGATGGCGGAGAAGGCGGCCGACATCATTGCGGGAAAACCTCCGTTGGCCCCTGAACAGCCGCCCATTTGGACGCCATAGCTTTTTAGGGAAATTATTTATTTTCACCTTTTGTTAGAAATCGTAAAAAGTGATCATCGCTTTCAAAACGCTTATTTTAGAGGAATAAGAAATTGATTTTTTGAAGGTTTTTCAGGGTATAAAAATTTAGAATTTTTTCTATGAATTTTAAGGTTTTTTCTCGGGTTCGGACTATTTCTAAGGGTTAGTTTTTTGGGAATTGGAGAACTTTTCTCTTGGTTTTTTCATTATCATTTAATTTTGTTTTTGTTTTTTTGTAAATTCTTCCATAATTATTGCTCTATTATTCCAGCTCTGTTTACCAGTGATTTCAATTAAGAACGATGGAATTGTTTTATTTTTTGCAACGAAAATATTATTTTTCTGAATAAAATTGGCTATTTTGGACCCGAAATCCCAAGTACCCACCTCCATCCACCCTTAAAGGACCATTCATTTACAACAAAATGGTCCAAAATGGACATCTTAAAATGGGACCACCAAGGACCGAGTTGATCGAGGCCTGGTTCGGACCAAGGATACCGAGGAATTTCTTGGTGCTTTTGTACAGTCGAATGGCCAAAATGCCAAGGAACCGGGACCATCGCCTGGTATTCCTTGGTCTTTGGACCCGGATGTCTAATCCAAAGTTGTTCTGCTATCGAATTAGCCGAAATTGGGTCTAAATTATGGCCAATTATCAGTTGTGTTGGCCGATTCCATAGATATTTTTGACTTTTTGCCGATTTTATTAAACTTATCCATTTTAAATCGAATTTTTTGACACGTAAATTCATTATTTTGTTTTTCTCTAATTTTATGGGCCACTTATTCAGATTTTTAGTCAGTCATCAGTTGTCCTAATAGTCCCCCCCCCTCCTTGAATGAAGTGGCTCTCCCCCCTCCGATTTGAATTCCTCCGTCGTCGTCGTCCTCGGCGGAGGAGTGTACCATAAAGGTCTCCCCCCCCCCAAGTCTCCGATAGAAAATGCATAAAATGAAAATTGAGTGGGACGAGGAGAGTGAGTGGAGGAAGAGCAAATGGGCCGCAAATCTAGAAAATTATTTTTTCAAGGACCCGAACTCGGGCGGTGGAACTTCCAAAGGAGCTTCTGAAAACTCGGGACCCCTGATTTCCGACGAATAAGCGTTATATGCTCGAGAATTTTCGATTTTTGTCGGATTTTTCAGAAATTCCCAAAGGTCTTAGGCAGATATGTAGGCAGTCATGATTTGACCATAGGGGGAGGCAGAGGAATCCCTTTTTGCCCCTCCCTTTAAGTCTTACCCCTCCCCAAGGACAAAAAATTTTCGCAACCTCAGGGGTCAGCTTTCTCGGGAGTTTCAAAGTTTTCCGAGGCCTCTCTCTATGCCTTGGGGACTTTGAAAATCGAATGTAAGAGAGGGGGACTTATTGAGAGACAGGAGCTTCTCTGTCGATGATCCAACTCATCCGGGGGAAAGGGGGTAGGGCCTTCTAAAATACGAACGAAAAATAAAAATTTCTGCGTTTTTTTTGGATTTTCCGAACCAAAAGCAGGGGAATTTCCCGAGTTTTGGTCCATTATACTCCAAATATTGATGTCCTCCCCCCCCCTCCCATTTTTCTTTTTTCTTTCTCCCACAATTGCGACGACCATTTTTCGCGGGGGAGCGCCAGTCGGGGGGNGGGGGGGGGGGGGGGGGGGGCTGGTCGCATTCAAATTTTTCCGCCACCACTCTCCTCCTCCGCTCTCCGCTCACGCCATTTTTCATCCCCCCCCCATCTCTTTTTCTCTCCTTTTTTGGTCCATCCTCTTCTCCTCATTTTTCCTCTCAATTTATCGCGTTTTTGCTATCCCAAATTCCGCCATTTTTCTGCGTTATTTTCCACCATTTTTCTGCATTATTTTCCGCCTTTTTCCTGCGTTTTCCGCCATTTTCCTGCATTACTTTTTCACTCCCTTTCCTTCCTTTTCCCTACTATATTTTTTTTGCAAAAAATCGCAAAAAACCAACTTTATAGAAGATTTGCTTCATTTTCTGCGATGAAATATGTATTGCAATTTTGGGACATTTTCGATGTTTTGGTTTTGTGGACCTTTTGTTGTTTTGCACCATTCCACTTCTATTCTCTAGCCACTCTTTTTCCCTTCCTTCAGCTCTCCCACCATTATACTACGAAATCAATAATGGGCCAAAAGGGCCAAAACTGTAACGGTTTAACAACGACGATACTGTACTATTTTTTAGATGTTTCCTAATGGCGAATCACTTCTCCAATATTCCGTGTTATGTAGTCCAAACATTCAAAAATCCCTACTAAATCCAGTATAAATTAAATTTTAAATTAAAGATAAATTACAGCAGAATTTTTCACTCCCCGTCAAGAACTTTATAATGCATTTGCATTCATCTGTTTTTCAAGTTTATGCACCTTTCGCATACTTTTGGCCCTTTCGTAGCACTCTTCCCCTCCTCCCCATAATATGTAAATATGTGTATCAATTTCTCGGTGGGGGTCCTCCCGAGAGTCCCGACAGCGGTGGCGGCGGAGGCCCGCAAAAAAAGTGTAAAGTAAAGTAGCGAAAAGAGAAGAAAGTGAATGAAATGGGAAGGGGAAAAGTCGATGGAAGAGGAGGAAAGTTAGGGCCAAGTCCCCCGACAGCTGTGGCCAGGAGAGCACTCTCCGGCGGGGGCCCCATTTGCCTAATCACCTCTCCCCGGCCGCCCTTTGCATATTCCGCGATTTGTGCTGATTGATCAGATCGATCGATCGATCGATCGGGCCTATAGGAATTGGGTCCAAGGAGGACCTGTATGTGTAGCACTTTTCCCCCATTTTCCACCTTTCCGCCCTCCCAATTCTTTGCATAAGATGAGTTGTGTTAGGGGAAGAAGCATCTCCCGGGAAAAGCAAAGTGATCAGGACAGGATCAGGATCAGAAGTGATCAGAGAATAGGGGGTCTGGCTGATTGGCCTTTTGGATCGGATCTTCTGTCCATGGATGTGTAAGGGGGAGGGGAGGAGGGTAGGAAAGTTTGACCAAGTCAACAGCTGTGGCCAGAGCAGTCCGCTCTCTGGGCCAGTCTCCCCCCCCCATTTGCCTAATCACCTTTTCCTCCCTTCCTCCTCACCGCTTTGCATATTCCGCGATCTGGCTGTGATTGATCAAAATCGATCGATCGATCGGGCCCGGAGGAGGAGGAGCAAGTACCTATGTGTAGCACTTTTCTCCATTTTCCACCTTTCCGACCTCCTCCTCTCTGTCTTTCATATTCTTCGCATAAGTGAAAAGTTGGGGTTATTAGGAAAGAAGCCTTTCCCGGGAAGAGCAAAGTGATCAGGAGGAGGAGCAAGGCCAGAATCAAGCAAAGTGATCAGCAGAACAACGGTCATTGCCAGGGGCCTATGATTGTCCTCCCTATTCAGGTCGGATCAATGTTTTCTTCCATCTTTGAAAGCAACATCACTTCTATCTCTTCCGCTTGATCACTTTGTTCTGATCACTTTTCTGCCTCCCTTCCTCCACTGATCTATTCTGATCACCTCATCCCACCAGTCCATCATCATCATCCACCAGATCACCATGTTCCTCTTTCCACATATTCGGATCAATTTCCTCTCTCATGATCCCTTAGTCCTTCCAGCAGATCACACACTCTCTTTGCCTGATTCTGATCACATTAATTGTTCAGATCACCTTTCCCTTTGATCCATTCTGATCGCTATTCTTCTACCTCACTGACCGATTCCGATCATTTTCCCCCTTTGCCCCACACTGCTGCTGCTGATCACATCACTTTGCATTAGCACAAAAACTCTGATCAGCATAATAGGGTCAACATCCCCGATCACCACTGATCACGCAAATGCGCGAAGATGTTGCTTGATGATCAAGAGACCCAAATAGCAGTGGGTAGTAAGTTAGTGGTTTTCTCGGGGGTTGCGCGATTCCTCCCCCTCCCCACCCCCTCACCCTTTACCGCATCCATCCATCAAAACACACAAATTTGTCCCCATTTTTCGTGCGCATTCAAATTGTGTTGGGGGAGGGTAAATATATGCGAGAAAAATGGTGGCGGTGATCGGACGGGGAAAGGTCGCGCAAGAAGGGGGCGATCGAATTACGCAAAACTCCTGTGCTGTGGAGGTATTTTGGTGGCTGGTTGGTCACCCCAATCAGCCTCTTTGATCACTTTGCGGCTAACCCAAAACTGACTGACTGCTTGGTCTGCTTCTTCAGCTAGAAAATTTGACACACGTGTGATTATCAAATCCCACACCTACTACATAAGAGACCGGACGATGCCTACTGCACGGTAGAGATAGGTGTAGAAAATGGTTGGCGCCCGAATCAGAGTACCGTATACCATTAGCACCAAGATTGCCATTACCGTATGATTAGTACCAATCGGTACCCGCGGGTGCTATACTCGGATTTTGATAATCCGGTATATGAACAAAATATTGGGAAGGCAAGGGCCAACTGATACGGAAGAGATTCCACGAGGTCATGGCACAATCCTTGGTCCATCCCTGCTGTTGGGGGCCTATACTTGATGAAAAGGCAAGAGGTGGTTTGATAATCACACGTGTCGAAATATGGGTGGCCCCTTGTTGGCCCTGCTCAAAACCCATCGATGAATCAATCGTGGGAGGGGGGGGGTCCAGGTCGAGAATTTCGCAAAACCAACCCCTCTGTGGTCATCACTTACTTATCTTCTTTTTGATNCCCCCCCCCCCTGCTTTCTCTATTTACATATGTACCATTGCATTGATTTTGGCCCCTCCCACTCCCGACCAACTCATCTTCATCATCCATCTTCTCCGTTTTCCCCATTCCTTTGTCATTTTTATTCATTTTCATTCCCATCAAATCATTCCCGCCAGCCGTCGGTAAGACAGTGTGACAGCCGGTCGATTTTTCCTGAAAATTTTTTCGACCCTTGCGAAATTTTCGGGAAAACCCGTTTTCATAGAACAAGCTATGCCGTAGGCACTCTATTGGATTTATTTTCGGACATTTTTGGTAGCCGAAATTCCCGATTTTTTTCGACCTTCTTGAACCACTCTGAAATTCGAATTTTCGCGCCAATCCCAATAACTCAGCTTAAACATGGCCTAGAAAAATGAATTTGGCATCAAAAGATGAAGCAAAAAAATTGGCTACAAAATGAACTCGAGATCATCCGAATTGGCCCAACCAAGTTATGGCCAAGATGATCGCACGTACCCACTTGGCCAAGTTCCAATATTCAGGTGTTTGTTTTGGCCATAACTTCACAATGGGCCAATCCGGATGAATGTGGGCTCATTTTGTAGCTAATTTTATGGGCTATTTTATGGCAACAAATTCGTTTCTCTCAAAGATGGTTACAAAAAGACGAATTGCGCCCAAATGGTCATGCACATCCAATGAATGGGCTCGATCGGTGCTAGGAGTGTCCCCACTGGCCAAAATTTCCATGTTAGGCCAGTTTGGCCCTTCAAAATGTCAGGAAAATCTGGAAAATCTTGCGATTTCCCGAACATTTCAAATTTCCTCCCCCCCCCCTTCCATCCCACACCTGTTGATTTTTTTTTTGACTAACTAAAACACAAATATTTTGGCGCCAATTGTTTACAATTGGGCGCCAAAATATTTGTGTTTTAGTTAGTCAAATCAGCGGACCAATCTCCTCCCCAATCACATCATCTTTTTCCCATTCACCTTGTCCAATCATCGGCCGATTGGTTGTTGCTTTTTTTTCCACTTGGCCCAATGATGAAATTCCGTTGTTTTTTCCCCAAATAATGACTAATAAACAAATTTTCTGGGCCATTTTGTATAATTTTTGTTCAGTTCGAGATTTAAAAAGGTCAAAAAAATTGTTTCCCCTCTAGGGGATTCGAACCACAGCCATGCCTTTCAGCCAGCAGACTATGGCATCACCCATTCAGCCATCCCCGCCCCTTTGGAAAAATTCATTTTTTTCACATTTCAATTCGTGCTCTGGGTTTTTTGGTGTCATTCGACGCAGAAATTTCAGCTCTTCACTTCGTAAAACCGCCATAATTCTCGTAAATTTTCGAGAAAATCGCGCACTTAAACTAAGCAAATGCCTTCGCACCAATTCCAAGCACTTTTGGCACATTTTCGGCCAAAAACATCCAATTTTTGTTTGTTTTTCCGATCACCTTCCATCCATCCATCCCTCGTCCGATCAACAATTTGCCTACACAAATTGTTTCGGTCCAATACCTCCGCCGATATTTTTGCATACAGCGGGGACAGGGGAATAAACAATAATCATCGCCATCCATCGATGGATGATGGATTTTTGGGGGGCGGCGGATGGGGAGAAAGGCCACGGAAAACAGAGAAATGGAAAAAAGAGGAGGAAACTGGTTGTTTGGAGGGGTCCCTTGCCCCCCCCCCCC
>LDKF01000957.1:22996-33540 GCA_001026735.1 Rotylenchulus reniformis
CCCCCCCCCCCCCTCTACCCAAAATCTCTGCATTCTGGTTTAATATCTACAGCAAATCCCGGTCTGGATCTGGACCCAGTCCAAGTCCGGGTTCTACTTAAATATACAAGGGTTAAAATCTAGAGTGAGAGAGAGAGAGAGAGAGGGGGAGAGGGAGAGAGAGGCTTTAGAATGAAATAATCCCCTTTGGACCATTTTGGAAGGCTGATGAATTCGGATCTAAAAGATCGAAAATTACTACGTGCCAGATGTTATATGTACCTTATTATTGTTAAGCTGGGCGACCAACAACAACAAATGGGGGACGAAGAACAACAACAACAGCTGATGAGTGCTGTTGGCCGGATTTGGGGCCCGTTGTTTTGGCAAAACATGTTGGCACAACTCGGAATCGGGCCAGATGGTGTCACAACAACAACAGAGGAGGAGGACATGGACGCGGACGAGTCCGGCATTGTGGCGGACGATCCTGGCACTTTGTTGGCGGATCAACAAGAACAACAACAACAACAAATGTTTTGGGAAATGTTTTCGCAGTTTTGGCCAAACAAAAACATCGGGACAGCAGAGGGAATGCCAAACATGTTGGCATCTTGTTGGGCACAAATGGCACAGCAACAACAACAACAGCAGCAAGAAGTGGAGGAAGAAGTCGCCAACAATCAGCAACGAACACGTGGGTTGGGCAGGGGGGTTTGCCAGGAAATTTTTTTTAGAAGGCCAGACTTGTGTTTTTCGAAGAGGAAGGGTCCTATGGGGTTAGCCGCAGAAATTTTTGAGTTTCTGCGCTTTTTTCTTATGACATTTCTTGCATTTTATGAGCATCCCAGCACTCCTCGATTGGAAGAAGCACGCCTGAGAAAATTTTGTTGAAAATTTAGGGGGCCTAGTTTTCGATTTTTCAAAACAGACGGATTTTGTGTGGCTCTGTTGGTTCTTTCCCATCCAAATCCAATCATAAAAGTCTCTCTTCCGCTGCGACCCCCCCCGCCGATTCTCCTCATTTTCACAACGATCATCGATCGATTCCACAAGGGCTCTCATCCCTCGCGCACACACCAATCGCAACATCCCCTTTAAAGAGCTCTCCTCTGGAGATCGGTGGACTCACCTGGTCCTTGTTTTCAGAAAGCCTGGTTTTCTGGAGGGTTTTTTTCTGAACTGAAAACCCAGTGGACCTGGGTCCAGGTTCTGGTTAATTCCATATTTGAAAAAATTCTTTTCACAAAAATGGGTGGTCAATTATGGAGGAAAATGCAGGTCAATTTGATTTACAAAAAAAAATTCCCCGAAAATTTTTTAAAACCGTTAAAAAATAGAATTATTGCCAAAATTTTAAGATTTTTTTCGGGCACTTTTCTCACCCATTCTCATTTTCTACATCACCCATTTTCAGCCCTTTCCCTTTACCCTCTACACTTTCTCTATCCCATCCAAAAAATTCGATTTTTCACAGCCCCCTGTGATTCGTATTTTTGTGCAAATCTCCAAATTTGATTTTCCAGCCCATGTCCCACCGACAACTTTGTTGCCCGGCAACTCCTCCCCGCAACATCAGCAACTCAGGCAGAAAAGACGACGACTTGTTGTCGTGAAGGACCCGCAACCACAAAACCCCCCTTCGGGCTCCGTCGATGAGGGGGACAACGACAATGTTGCGCAGCAACAACAAGTTGCGCTGAATGTGCTCGCACAACTCATCGCCTCCTTCATCACTTCTGCCGCTGATAACACTGCCGCCACTACTGCTGCTGAAAACGGCACGCCACCACCGACGGCACAATCTCGGCCGCCTCCACCACCCTTCTTGGATGAGCAGCGGTTGCGCGCAATGCGTAAGAATGATGATTTATAGGGCTCTGGAGGATAGATAGGTTGCAGAAAAAAGGGAACAACCAAACTCGGACGAACCTATCCTTGCCCCGCCCCAATTGTTCCAATTTTATAATTTTCCCGAGTGACCAACATCCTTTTTTTACAAGAGTTTTCAGAACCAGGCCTATGAATTTTTTTTTTTGAAAATGGTGCTCTCGGGAAATCTAGACCCCCTGAACCCGGATTCTGAAGATAGTTCCGATGTTTGCGGGCCCGAAGATGGACCCCTTATCCGAGTAAAACCTACCGTACTCAGATTCGGGTCCGAGCTATAAAATATACTGTACATGTTCCTCGTCAACCCCCATTGTACAGTACCCAATCTGCCGCTTCCCGTCACTTATGCCCTCGGCGGTGCCGAACATTGGAGCGATGTGAAAGAAAGTGATGATGGCAAATTGGGCCAAATGGACATGGAATTTGGGGGACAACACCGGTGGGATGGCAAAGGTCAGAGAAGGAAACACGTGTGATTATAAAAAACCTCATGGTCTAGGCCATAAAAGTTACGGTATGACAAATGACAACCGAATGTTCCAAAAAATAAGGAAGTTAGTGGTGGATGGATGATGAGAGAAATGGCCAAGAAACTGGGACGAAAACGCAACCTTTCTAAAATTTGATCATCACACGTGCATGTGTCAACCGGGCACAAAGTTGATAATCACACGTGTCAACCTTTTTGTAGCTGAACAACACAATGGGACAGCAACAACAACAGCAGCAGCAGAAGGAGGTGGTGAGGAGTGCGGGGGCGGGAGGAAGAAGTCGCGCGAGACGAAGCCGCATGCCACCGCACCGGGGGCCAAGAGCGAGAAGTCGCTGGGCGCCCTGCTCCGGCAGCAGCCGGAGAGCGCGGAGCGGGCGGAAGAGCTCGCCGAGTTGGAGCAGTTCGCCAACGTGTTCAAGAAGCAACGGATCAAGCATGGTACGACAGGCACACTGATCAGTGATCTGAACAGCTTGGTCATGTTGTATGGGTTGCAACTTTTGCAGGTTTCACCCAGGGCGATGTCGGCGCCGCACTTGGCAAACGCTACGGCACGGACTTCTCGCAAACAAGTACGGTTATGGGAAGGGTTGTCCTTGTCTTTTTTGACCTTTTTTGGCACTTTGGGAAAATCTAATGCAAAAAATGACCAATTTTTTATGAAAAAGGCCAAAAAAATCCAAAACTTTTTCCTAGGGGGGCCTTATCGAGGCACTTCTTGTTAAAATTTGGTCGGCGACGGCGTGGGTTAGTGGTCTACCACACAGGACAGACCCAAATCCCTGGACACTGGTTCGAATCCCACCGCCGTGTCAGACTTACCTATACTGCAAACCAGCGGGGTTCAGAGGCATATTTTCAAGTTCGGATGAGGGTCACGGGTCCTGGGATAAAAGGGTTTTTCGAAAAAGTCGGAAATTTTTAGGGAAAATCCCAAAAAACAAAAAGGACCAATAGAAGATAAAATTCTGCACAACTTTGTCCTTTATACTTTTGGTCTAACAGGGTCTAGAAAAGTTCTAAAGGGCCATTAAGGATCTTAATGGCCCTTTTTAGCGCCCTTAAGAGCCCGGGATCACCACCTTAAGAAAATCCTGATCATTTTTTGTGAAAATGGTCATCCGATCACTTTCCCCCCTCTCTGATCATTGATCACTGATCACAACTTTTGCAGCAATCTCGCGCTTCGAGGCCCTGAACCTGTCCTTCAAGAACATGTGCAAGCTGAAGCCGCTGTTGCAGGACTGGATGGACGAGACGTGCCGACTGCTCGGCGCAGGCGCCACGGTGCAGGACGTGCTGCAGGGTGTGGCAGTGCAGAAGGTGCAGGATAAGGCCGCCACTGAACATCTGCTGCAGGCCCAGCCGATGCAGCGACAGCCGCAGGTGATCAGATTTTGCTGATCGTAATTTGGGTGCTTATCCATCCCTTTTGATCATTTTTTTCCAAAAAAAAATTTACCGAGAATTTCCTAGGGACATGATCAGATTTTAGTTCGAAATTCCAACTGTAATAGACTATCTAAGATCATTTTTTAATCTGAAGTTGGAGGGGGATTCGAACCTCCGTCCTATCCTCTCCTGTCAGGCTATACCATTACCCACTAGGCCACCCACTTTCCACCTTGGAAAACCTGGTTTTGTCCTGGTTTCCAGTTCTTCTAACCCCTGAAGGTGTTTTTGGTGTGATTGAGCGCAGAAATTTCAGAAGAATTATTTTTTACAGACCCTGAGATGTCCTGAAAAAGTGATCTGTACGAATTCCTTATTCCTTACCCTTCACCCTCCCCTCTAACAAATCCGTGAAATTTTTTCTGTCCTAACCAACCAGTCCCCACCAACTTTACTCTACAGTATTATGGTGTGTCTAACATTATCTTCGTCCCTCTCTATTCTCTCACCTTCTCACCTGTCAGAGTTTACAGAGTACCGTCCTCCTCCTTCCAGTTTGTTGTGGTCGTCTCGGTTCCCGACGCACAAACAGTGCTCGACTTCCTCTTCCGGACGCACCAATTTCCCTACATTGACGCAGCCCAACCGGAAGAAGGACAACAACGTCCTCCTCCATGCACTTTTCGTGTCAAAAAACTGCGTCAACAATTACAAGATGAGATGATTGGACGGAGACGAACTCCTTTACCATTGCCAACATCAAAAGCAATGAAGCAAAACGATGGTGATAAGAGGAGGAGAAGGATGTTGATGGCGGTTGAAAAACAACAAAAATGTGGGGCCACGTTTCGCCAAAGGCATCCATTACCGCTACCACCAATGCCAACAACGAAAGTGCCGAAAGATACGGGAAGATGGAGGAGATTGGCATCGGTTGAGAAGCCCAGAAGGAGGAAGTCCTTGGAAGTTGATGATCAACAACAATTTGACCCCTTCCGAAGGCATCGTCCTTTGCCATTGCCACCAATGATAAGGATGGTGGTGCCAAAGGACACAGGGAAGAGGAGGAAGGATTTGTTAAAAGTTGATCGGCGACAACTTCAACAATCTGACCCCTTCCGAAGGCATCCTTTGCCGTTGCCATCAATGCCAACAACAATGGTGCCAAAAAGTACAGCAAAGAGGAGGTCCTCATCAGAAGTTGAGCATCAACTTCTTCAACAACAACAACCGGACCCCTTCCGAAGGCCTCCACTATCACTACCGCCGATGATGATAAGCGACGAGAGGAAGTTTTTATCCGCTGAAAAACAACAACGATCAGTATGGCACCGCTTCAAGGCCGGAATGTTGCGGTTTTGGCGAAATTTGTTGATTTTCAATCACAAAAAGGAGGAAGAAGATTATGGCCACGTTGGCCAATATGCGGCCAAAGTGATCAGCGATCTGAAGCATCCGGCACATTGGCCAACGAAGTACGAGGTCCATGGAAGCGGAAAAGAAGAGGCGGAAAAGGGTGAAAAAGAGGCGGAACAAGTCGCGCACCCATTGGCCATAACACTTTTGGACAATGCCGATGAGGAGGCGGAGGAGGACGCGGATGTTCCGGAAGGCAATCCGGCCGCCGCGGATGACGCGTTCGCGGACCACTGGAACAACCAGCATTGGAACGCGCAGGAGCGTCCGGCGCAAGCGGAACTCGGCTATGACGACCGCCTGACCGCATTTTGGAACCACGCGTGGTGGAACAACACCAAGTGGGCTGCCGGAACAGCTTACCACGACCTGATCGGTGCCATGGAGTACTCGCCGGTGTTTGCCGGACAGCAGGAGGAGGGGCTGATCAGCAGAGGGGCGGCGGATTGGAATCCCACCGGATGGGCAGGCGGAAGCGGCGGTGATCAGGAAGAAGAAAGTGCCGCGGCACCGCGTCTGTGGTTGGCGGTTGCGACAGCGACGGTTGTGGGGGTGGAGGTTGCGGTTGAAGGACGACAGCCGGATCAGCAGGAGGAGCCGGAAGAACTGGACTGGATGGATTGGTTCCACGGCAGCGCGGAGACCCACTGATCATTGATCAACATCGATCACTTTCCCATCGCTGATCAGCCCCCAGATTGATCACCTTCCCCATAATTTTGACAATCCATGNCCCAACTGTAAGTCGGAATTTGCATATTCCATTCCAGCCATTTTGTAGAGCATGCACGACAACCACACGGTAATTTTTAATATTAAATGCCCTTAAAGTTAGGAAGCAAAGTTATAGAATTTTTAATTTTTGATTAACGGTCGTTCACCCACACGGATCATCCACACACGGATCATCCACACACACTGGGATGGCATCCATCGTTCAATTTTTATTAATCCTTAATCATGATTTTTCGTTGGTTTATATTCATTATTTTCTTTTATATAATAATTCTCATCAGCCGTTTTTATGGCGCTTGCTCAACAGTAATTTTATATGGTACGACCGACGCCATCCCAGATTGGTGGATGATCCGCGTGGATGAACGACCGAACATTTAATATTTATTATTAAAAATTCTATAACTTTGCTTCCCAACTCTGAGGGCATTTACTATTAAAATTTACCGCGGTTATGGTTATATGCATGTTCTACCAAATGGCAGAAACGGAATATGCAAATATTCCGACTTACAGTTGGGAATGTTCCCTTGTCAGTTCAATTTCTATTTTTTGCCCATCATCCACCCAATTTTTGTCATTTGCTTCGAATAAAAAAATCCAAAATTTTTTTTTCAGAATTTTTGGTGATTTTGCTGACCTCCCTAGGTATAACATCCTAAAAATTTTAAATGGGTTTTAAGTTTATCTATTTGCCGATTTTATAGACAGACCTTCGGGGATCTAGGCTTCGAGACCCTACCCTGTGGTTATGAAGCCCCTTAAAAATTTGATAATCACACGTGTCGTAATTCTTTTCCCCTGATTTTCTACAGTCCCCCGAGTGTGCCATTGCCGCCACTGTCATCGTGTCGCCCCCATCCGCGCAACAACAACATCAACGCACTTGCGGAGCGGCGGAAGACGCAGGTGGCGGCGACGGCAAAGCGTTGTTGGCCCCCTTCAAGAAGCGTCGGAAACGCACAAATTTGGACGCAGCGCAGAAGGTGACGCTGGACGCATTCTTCCGCCTAGACCCGCGTCCGGACAACGCGCGGCTGACCGAGATAGCAACGCTCATGGACCTGGAGCAGGATGTAAAAATAATTTATAATCACACGTATTCAGCTAGTTAGCCTAAGCCTAGTTTACAAAAAACCATCCCTAGCTAGCTCGGATTTACACGAAAAAAGGTCTCAGGCCTCGAATTCACTATCAAAGGCCCGATTTTACGGAAAATTTTATACCCTTAGCCTCGATTTACGAAAGTTTTTCATCGCATAGGCTTTGTTTTTCTTGAAAATCGTTTGGGATTTTTTGCAGGTTGTCCGTGTATGGTTTTGCAACCGACGCCAGAAACTGCNGGGCGATGTCGGCGCCGCACTTGGCAAACGCTACGGCACGGACTTCTCGCAAACAAGTACGGTTATGGGAAGGGTTGTCCTTGTCTTTTTTGACCTTTTTTGGCACTTTGGGAAAATCTAATGCAAAAAATGACCAATTTTTTATGAAAAAGGCCAAAAAAATCCAAAACTTTTTCCTAGGGGGGCCTTATCGAGGCACTTCTTGTTAAAATTTGGTCGGCGACGGCGTGGGTTAGTGGTCTACCACACAGGACAGACCCAAATCCCTGGACACTGGTTCGAATCCCACCGCCGTGTCAGACTTACCTATACTGCAAACCAGCGGGGTTCAGAGGCATATTTTCAAGTTCGGATGAGGGTCACGGGTCCTGGGATAAAAGGGTTTTTCGAAAAAGTCGGAAATTTTTAGGGAAAATCCCAAAAAACAAAAAGGACCAATAGAAGATAAAATTCTGCACAACTTTGTCCTTTATACTTTTGGTCTAACAGGGTCTAGAAAAGTTCTAAAGGGCCATTAAGGATCTTAATGGCCCTTTTTAGCGCCCTTAAGAGCCCGGGATCACCACCTTAAGAAAATCCTGATCATTTTTTGTGAAAATGGTCATCCGATCACTTTCCCCCCTCTCTGATCATTGATCACTGATCACAACTTTTGCAGCAATCTCGCGCTTCGAGGCCCTGAACCTGTCCTTCAAGAACATGTGCAAGCTGAAGCCGCTGTTGCAGGACTGGATGGACGAGACGTGCCGACTGCTCGGCGCAGGCGCCACGGTGCAGGACGTGCTGCAGGGTGTGGCAGTGCAGAAGGTGCAGGATAAGGCCGCCACTGAACATCTGCTGCAGGCCCAGCCGATGCAGCGACAGCCGCAGGTGATCAGATTTTGCTGATCGTAATTTGGGTGCTTATCCATCCCTTTTGATCATTTTTTTCCAAAAAAAAATTTACCGAGAATTTCCTAGGGACATGATCAGATTTTAGTTCGAAATTCCAACTGTAATAGACTATCTAAGATCATTTTTTAATCTGAAGTTGGAGGGGGATTCGAACCTCCGTCCTATCCTCTCCTGTCAGGCTATACCATTACCCACTAGGCCACCCACTTTCCACCTTGGAAAACCTGGTTTTGTCCTGGTTTCCAGTTCTTCTAACCCCTGAAGGTGTTTTTGGTGTGATTGAGCGCAGAAATTTCAGAAGAATTATTTTTTACAGACCCTGAGATGTCCTGAAAAAGTGATCTGTACGAATTCCTTATTCCTTACCCTTCACCCTCCCCTCTAACAAATCCGTGAAATTTTTTCTGTCCTAACCAACCAGTCCCCACCAACTTTACTCTACAGTATTATGGTGTGTCTAACATTATCTTCGTCCCTCTCTATTCTCTCACCTTCTCACCTGTCAGAGTTTACAGAGTACCGTCCTCCTCCTTCCAGTTTGTTGTGGTCGTCTCGGTTCCCGACGCACAAACAGTGCTCGACTTCCTCTTCCGGACGCACCAATTTCCCTACATTGACGCAGCCCAACCGGAAGAAGGACAACAACGTCCTCCTCCATGCACTTTTCGTGTCAAAAAACTGCGTCAACAATTACAAGATGAGATGATTGGACGGAGACGAACTCCTTTACCATTGCCAACATCAAAAGCAATGAAGCAAAACGATGGTGATAAGAGGAGGAGAAGGATGTTGATGGCGGTTGAAAAACAACAAAAATGTGGGGCCACGTTTCGCCAAAGGCATCCATTACCGCTACCACCAATGCCAACAACGAAAGTGCCGAAAGATACGGGAAGATGGAGGAGATTGGCATCGGTTGAGAAGCCCAGAAGGAGGAAGTCCTTGGAAGTTGATGATCAACAACAATTTGACCCCTTCCGAAGGCATCGTCCTTTGCCATTGCCACCAATGATAAGGATGGTGGTGCCAAAGGACACAGGGAAGAGGAGGAAGGATTTGTTAAAAGTTGATCGGCGACAACTTCAACAATCTGACCCCTTCCGAAGGCATCCTTTGCCGTTGCCATCAATGCCAACAACAATGGTGCCAAAAAGTACAGCAAAGAGGAGGTCCTCATCAGAAGTTGAGCATCAACTTCTTCAACAACAACAACCGGACCCCTTCCGAAGGCCTCCACTATCACTACCGCCGATGATGATAAGCGACGAGAGGAAGTTTTTATCCGCTGAAAAACAACAACGATCAGTATGGCACCGCTTCAAGGCCGGAATGTTGCGGTTTTGGCGAAATTTGTTGATTTTCAATCACAAAAAGGAGGAAGAAGATTATGGCCACGTTGGCCAATATGCGGCCAAAGTGATCAGCGATCTGAAGCATCCGGCACATTGGCCAACGAAGTACGAGGTCCATGGAAGCGGAAAAGAAGAGGCGGAATGGGGTAGAAAGGAGGCGGAAGAAGTCGCGCACCCGTTGGCCATAACGCTTTTGGACAATGCCGAGGAGGAGGCGGAGGAGGACGCGGATGTTCCGGAGAGCAATCCGGCCGCCGCGGATGACGCGTTCGCGGACCACTGGAACAACCAGCATTGGAACGCGCAGGAGCGTCCGGCACAAGCGGAACTCGGCTACGACGACCGCCTGACCGCGTTTTGGAACCACGCGTGGTGGAACAACACCAAGTGGGCGGCCGGAACAGCTTACCACGACCTGATTGGGGCCATGGAGTACTCGCCGGTGTTTGCCGGACAGCAGGAGGAGGGGCTGATCAGCAGAGGGGCGGCGGATTGGAACCCCGCCGGATGGGCAGGCGGAAGCGGCGGTGATCAGGAAGAAGAAAGTGCCGCGGCACCGCGTCTGTGGTTGGCGGTTGCGACAGCGGCGGTTGTGGGGGCGGAGGTTGCGGTTGAAGGACGACAGCCGGATCAGCAGGAGGAGCCGGAAGAACTGGACTGGATGGATTGGTTCCACGGCAGCGCGGAGACCCATTGATCACTGATCAGTGCACGGACGGAAGGATAGATCACTTTCTCGCCGTCTGATCACCCTCTCCCTCCCCCTCAATTTTGTTACATTATACCTCCGATTTTGATCACTGCTCTGATCAAGATCACCCCATAACCCCTCTAGCTAACTTTGATCACCCAGATCATCCACATCAATCTCTGATCACCTTCCCCCCTCCCATTCCTGATCATATCCAACCCATTTGTTTGGCCCATGCGTCGATCACTCTCTGATCACATTTGTATGTATCTCTGATGGCAATATTGGAAAATGGGGGGGGGGTCACCAAATTCTGACCCTAGGAAGTTTCAGCAGATCACCAAAATTTGGTTACG
>LDKF01000957.1:33640-48921 GCA_001026735.1 Rotylenchulus reniformis
ATTAGAGTGAAACAAAAATTTCGTAAAATCCGATTTTCGTTAAAAAATTCGAATTTTCAGGTTCAGGCCCCTGGTCCGGTCTTATTTGCCTCTTCATTTGCTAATAATTACTCATCGAATTTCATTAAAATCGTGTTGAAATTAATAATTTTGCTGTTCCCAAAAAATAATTTCATTCTGATCATTGATCAAAAAAGATCGATCGATTTATTTCGCACAAAGTTTGGTTCTTCTTTTTTGCCTTAAAAACCGATGTGAAGTGAATAATAATAAAATGCTGCTGGGAACCATAGGTTAATTGATGGAAATGTGGGTACTTGTCCGGTTTGGGTACCAAATTGACCCTCAGTTTTGGGAAAAAAAATTTCAAATTTGTTTTTTTTGTATAATTTTCCCTCCTCAGTAAGGGGTAATTTTTGACGCTGAATCAGACGTTTTTTTGAAGTAATGCGTCATCTGACATTACTTTTTGACGATTACTTTTTGACGTTGACGTCAAAAAAATTTTTTTGAATTTTTTGTAATTTCTTCTCAATGAGTAATTTTTGATGCTGAATCCGAATATTACGTCCATTTTGATGTAATGCGTCATTTGACGTCACTTGCTGAAAAATGCAAAAAAATTTAAATAATTTTTTTGACGTCAACGTCAAAAAGTGACGTCAGATGACGCATTACATTAAAATGTACGTCAGAATCGGGTCCAGCATCTAAAATTACTCCCGGGAATTAATTTTTTCACAAAAAAATAAAAATTTTGAGGGTAAAATTTGGTACCCAAACCGGACAAGTACCGATGTGAGCATACGTGCGACAGTAAAAATAGGGTTTTAACTTTAGGTCGATCCTTAACTTTGTTGGCCATATCATAACCGGCCTCATGAAACGATCTTCTTTTGGAGTCAAAATATGCCATGAAACCGGGAAGAACGGAGGATTGGATACAGAGAAAATTCGATTGGTGGAAAAATCGAATGGAAAACTTTTTTGCCTTGAGAGCCCATTTCAACTGAATAAAATAGCATAAGGAACCAAACTTCAGGTTTTTCGGGTCAGACCAAGGAGATCAAACTTCAGGTTTTTTGGGTCCGACCAAAACTCTATTCAAAGAAGTAGAATCAGATGAGTAAAGGAAGAAAACCCGGGCCAATCAAATGTCAGGCATTGTTCGACCAAACTCATTTTTACTAGAGACCGGACTTAACGTTCAATAAAGATCTTGAACCAAGAATCTTGAAAAATCTTGATTCTTGAAAAATCTTGTAAAAATCAGAAAAGGTTCAATAAAGATCTTGAACCGAGATTCTTGAAAAATCTTGATCTTGAAAAATCTTGACACAAAAAATTCAAGAATCTTGATCGTTTTCAAGATTTTTGTTTTTTCTACCAATTTAAGAAAAATTTCAAAAAAAAACTGATAAAATCTATTTTATATTGAAAATAACGAAGCATAACAAATCAAAAAGAATTCTGGCGCTAGTTAAAAAGTGTTTACTTTTGAAAACCCAGCAAAAGGGTCCCCCCTGTTGACCGAAAATGGAAAAAAATTATTTTTTGTTTTTCAACACTTTTACTCAGAAAATAGTTAAAAAAGTAAAAAAAACATGAAAAATTTTTTTTGGATTTAAAATGAACAGGGTCCCCCTCCCCCTGTTGAATTTGTGGGTTTTCAAAAGTAAACACTTTTTAACTAGCGCCAGAATTCTGATCATTGATCAAATGGAGAGTACGTTTAAAAATGATCATCTCAGCCGTAATTCAGTTACCCTTGGGAAATTTAAAAAATTGAGGTCAGCGTCAATAAGTGACGCTGGATGACGCAAACGTCAGAATTACCCTGGGAAGTATTTTAGATGAGTTTAAAAAATTTCAAAAATTTGATTTTGGAAGGAGGTAAAAATCTGACACAAACACAAAACGCACCTAAAAAATAAGAAAATCAGGCGCTAGTGTAAAGATGGTTACTTTTGAAAAACCACTAAAAGGGTCCCCCCTGTTAGGCAAAAATGAAAAAAATTTTTTTGGGTTTTTCCAATGCTTTTGCTCAGAAAATAGTTAAAAAGGGTTAAAAAACACAAAAAAATCTTTTTTTTTGGTTTTCAAAAGAAAAGGGTCCCCCCTGTTAAATTTATGGATTTCAAAAGTAACCGTCTTTACACTAGCGCCGAAAATCAGATGAATCAAATGTAAGTAATGAACAGTTAAATGGTAAGTGAACACCGGAAAATGATAAGTCATCCCAATAATTGCAATAAATTGTTGGCAAAATGTTAAATTATAGCTACAAAAAAAAAACATTAAAAAATTCATTTTTGTTGATCAAGATCTTGAAAAAAGCTTCTTGAAAAATCTTGATAAATCTTGAAAAATCAGAAAAGATTCAATAAAGATCTTGAACCAAGATTCTTGAAAAATCTTGATTCTTGAAAAATCTTGAAAAAAACCAGAAAAGGTTCAATAAAGATCTTGAACCAAGATTTTTCAAGATTCTTGAAAAATCTCGAAAAATCTTGTCTTGGTCCGGTCTCTAATTTTTACCATTTACACTTTATATACATCAAGCACCCAAACAAATACATAGAAAATGTGACAACAACATTACAATTACAATGTGGGTAATGCATGTGTATCAACAGCACAATATGACAATGGGTGACAATAGCGAACAATGACCATGAACAATAGTGTGTGGTGGGGGTGATCACAGGTCACAGCAACAGGATGTACAACAAGCAACACGACACATCACCGGCGGGGGGGGGGGGGGGGGNGTGCAGTGAACTGGTGCTGGGCTGGCTGGCCTCCGTCCGTCCATCCTTCCGTCCGTCCGCGATCCCGCTTCAATTCACGCCGCCGCTCCCTCACCTCGCGCTGTGTTCGTGCTCGTCCGCTTGCTGCTCTTGCTCTTCTTCTTCTTGCCTTTGCCGCCACCGCCGCCTCCTCCCATGACCGTCCGCTGAATCTGGCTGCCGTATGTCATCCCGGTGTACTGAATGCGGGAAAAAATCAGAATCAGATCAACGGTCAAACACAAGGTGTCCTCTCCCCCCGAATAACTTACGCAGCCTCCGCCGAACAGCACCAGGGCGCAGATCATGTAGAACATGGCTCCCATCTTTGGTTGACGTGCACTCGGCCGGAGGGTCGACGAACAGTGAGTGAAGTGTTGTTGGAGCGGCTGCTGCGAGCGTGGAGAGTTGAGTGCGTCGTTTGTCGTTGGCTGATGATGGTGCTGAGCGAGTGGTGTGTGGTTGCGGTGGGAGATCGGCTCCCTTTTATAGTCCCGCTCGCGCTATCATTTTCGCTTCTGAACTGTAAAAACGTTATTGTTTGTTTACAAAATATTTTTAATTTGATATGATTTTTTTCATAGATAAATTCTAATTTACAGTAAATATTTTCTACTCAAAAAAATGAAAGTTAAAATGGTAATCATAAATTTTTCATGCTCAAAGCTCAACTTCGCGATGAAATCTTTCACGTTAAAATTGCATAAAATTGAAGTTTTTCACAGCAAATTTAGACATCCTGCTGCTTAATTTTAAAAAATGAACATAATAAAAGGAGGATTTTTGTATATTTGTACAGTGGCGGACATAGGTAATACTGCAGTTTGTAACCCCCCTTTTTTGAAAAAAATTGATGATTGTTAAGTCGCTCTAAACGACATCCCTGGGGTAGCTTTTGACACTAAATCCGATTCTGACGTCCATTTTGACCTAGTAGGTCGTTTTTATCTAATTTTAGATGATTTTGGGGAAAATATTATTTTGACGTCAGCGTCAAAAAGTTGCGTCAGATGACGCATTAGGTCAAAATGGACGTCAGAATCGGATTCAGCGTCAAAAACTGACCCTAGGATGTGACTTTGGGTCATTTTTGGGCCACCGAATTTTTTTTAAGGGGGGCTACAAACTGCAGTATTATATTACCGCGGACATACTGTAAAATTGTTTTTTCTACCTAAAAGTTGGATTTTTTATTTGAAACGAAAAAAAGTGTTCGTTGAAACGAGAGAATGCTCATGAAAAAGTGTTGAAGAAAACGAAAAGAGTGCTCATGAAAAAGAAAAAGAGTGCTCATTGGTACTGTGCACGTCCGCTAACTTTTGGGTTGAAAAAACGGCTACCTATCTGAGTTTCGAATGATCTGAGTTTCGAAAAAGCCAAAAACGATCTGAGTTTCGAAACAACCAAAATTCGTCTGAGTTTCGAATGGCTGAGTTTCGAATGATCTGAGTTTCGAAACAGCCAAAAATGATCTGAGTTTCGAAACAATCAAAATTCGTCTGAGTTTCGAATGGCTGAGCAGTGTTTGCGATGATCCACCTTTTTCAGAAATGATCTGATCTGATCCTGATCCAGGGGTCTGGATCATCAAAAATGATCTGATCTGATCTGATCCGACCCCCTGGATCAGGATCAGATCAGATCACGTTGGATCATGATCTGGATCAGATCAGATCAGATCATTCCGGATCACCAAAAAATGATCCAACCTGAAATTTCCCGCTTGAAAAAATGAGGCAATTTCTAATATAAATTGGCTACATACATGAAGTATAATTCAAAAATAAATACTTGTTTATACTATTTGCATACGTAAGTGATCAATTTAATTATTCAAAAATCCAAAGTAGGGGGTTGCTTACGGGGGAGCTTGAGAAAATTCGGGGACGAATCGGAGATCGCCCAGTCGGGGTTCGGGGACGGGGATAGGAAATTCGGGGATAGAGATGAGCAAAAAAATCTGTGTTTTTTTTTTAATTTTTTTGTCATTTTTAAATATTCAATTTAATTTTCAATGGAATTTTCCAGAGTCGCTTTTGGATAATACTGAAAATTTAATTGTTGGCGATCCCGATAGGGACACTGAAGAAAAATTTTGATTAAACACTTTTTTCTCAAGAAAGAGGTTAAGGCATTTTTGTGAGCTGGTTGAGAAAAGTTTCAGTTTAAAAAACGAAAAACGTTTTTTAACTGAAATCACTTCTAATCACAGGAGCAATATGTATGTGATTCGATTTTATATTGTGCCCTGTTTTTGCTAAAAATTTGTATTTTTGTGAATATTTTATCAAAAAATCCTAGAAAATTTCAACAAATGGACACACTTTTGGGAAACATTGTATATTCTGTCGAAATTTTGAATGTTTGGAAAAATTCTTATTTTTTTAACGAAAACATTGGGGAAAATTCCTATTTTTGACGAAAATTTTGGGGAAAAAATCTAATTTTGACGAAAATTTTGGGGAAAAAATCTAATTTTGACGAAAATTTTCGGGAAAAATTCAATTTTTGACGAAAATTTTGAGAAAAAATTCAATTTTTTGACGAAAATTTGAAAAATTGGATCATTTTTGGATCACGTGAAAAAAAGTGATCCGGACGTGATCTGATCTGATCCTGGGATTTCAAAAATGATCTGATCCTGATCTGATCCAAGGCCCTGGATCAGATCAGATCAGATCATGGATCAGATCATAATTTGGTGGATCACGCAAACACTGTGGCTGAGTTTCGAAAAAGCCAAAAACGATCTGAGTTTCGAAACAACCAAAATTCGTCTGAGTTTCGAATGGCTGAGTTTCGAATGATCTGAGTTTCGAAACAGCCAAAAATGATCTGAGTTTCGAAACAATCAAAATTCGTCTGAGTTTCGAAAGGCTGAGTTTCGAAAAAGCCAAAAATGATCTGTTTCGAAAAATAATAACGAATAAAATAAATAAAAAAAGCCAAAAGATCAAAAAATTTCGTTTGCTTTTCCAATCTATTGACACAAGAACCAGGGTTTTTACCTTCCCCACTCCTCCCCACCCTCACCCAACTCCATCGCATTGACTTGTAAAATATATTTTTAATAAATTGAATACAATAAAAAAATATCAAAAGTATAAGAGTGATCCAAATTCATTGAAGAGTGGGTACTGGAAGTGCTGGGGACAGAAGGATCAAGGTTTTGGCAATTGGGAGAATCAAATGAATCAAGATGAAGGGGAGAAACATGCAAATTTACCGCATCAATTCCATTTTCCACATCAATTTCCCGCTCATTTTCCTCATCATCATCTCCATTTTCTTCCTCTTCTGCTCCAGTTGTGTCGGCCAGATCATTCATCAACTGCTTAAATGCCAGCGAGACGGCCTGCAGGAAGATGGCAATGTGTTGGTCAGTGTGAAGTGGCGAATTTCGGCAGAGATGCAGCAGAATCTGGACCCATTTCCACAAATTCCTTCCGGCGATGAACTGACCCGGGCTTCAGGATAGCCTCACGGATTTCCTGCATTTTCTTAGTGTCGAATTGGTGCAACCCTGTCAGGAAGTCATACATCCGAGGATGAGTTTTGGACCGCTTCTAAAATGGCAAAACAGAAAACAAAAAATGCAAATATATTGAAACCTGAAGAGCCAAATGACCCGCTTCCATCGAGGCCTGGCATCTGGGCAATTCCGTCAGCACCCGCTCCCGCACATTCCAGAGGCGTGGGGCAAATTGTGGCGGATGGATGATGGGCAGTCCGTATCTCGGTTCAACTGAAATAATAAAAATGAAAGTAAAAAAAAGTGAGAAGTAAAAGAAAAACAAAAATCAACCCACCCTCAATTTGTTGTCCATCATCCCGGTGCTGTGGTTGGTTATCTTCGGTGTTAGTGGTGACGGTGATGATGGAAGACCGGCGCGGGCCAGAAAGTAGTGAGCGGACGGAGATGGACGAGTCCGTTGATGCTAAAAATTTGTTGTCGCCGTCGTCGTTGTCGCAGCAAACATACCCCGTGGTTGATGCTGGAATCCTACCCCACCCATTTCATTCATCATTCTGATGGTGTCCGCGTTGTTGCGGAAGGCCTGTTTCTTCTGTTGCTTCTCCCATTGGCTGAGTCCAATGTAGTTTTTTGCGATGTAGAAGAAGTAACCTTTAAAAAAGAAAATTTAAATGAAAACCAAAATTTTCAAAACTCACGCTCTAGTCCGGGTGGTGACCGATCAACAATCAGCGAAAATCCGTGGCGCACTTTGTCCAATGGCAGAAATGCCAGCGAAATTGTCCAGCGGAAGTACATCCGCACATTTTCTTCTTTCCACCGCTTTATCAATCCATTTTTGAAACGGCGCATGAACGACTGGGCCAAATGGAACAGACAGCCAGCCCTCTTGGAAGCAGGAAACGCGATTGCGATCGCGCCTAGGAGCCCGGACTCGTAGTCGGTCATGACTAAAATATTCAAATGACAAATAAAGGAATAGTAAAATTCAAAAAAAAAACTAACTTGAGTCTGGGTACTGCTCCACCAAGAGGTGGTTTTTGAGTTGGCTCAGCACTTCCTCGTATTGTTGGCGCTCTTTTGAAGTCATCAGGGCATATGCCAATGGGATGACTTTGTGTTGGACAAACCCGCCGATGACCAGCAACTGGTTGAACACTTTTGGCCGGGCACGAAAAGTCGCATCGATGGACCAGTGATGTTGGTTCTGCAGGTGCTGCAGGGCCTAAATTGATTAATTTTAGGATCAAAAAGAGTAATTTTTATATATTTTCACTGGCGAAAATCAGCAGACGATTTTTGGCGGTTGGATCCTGTTCCGGCAGAGAATCATAGATAAGGAACCTTAAATTTGCAGTTCAATTTTTAATTATTTACAATTTTCCATTTTAAACTTACGGTCTTCCGTTTTTCATCCTAAGTGGCTCCGGGATTTGCATCAATCCGACATTTTGGTTGTTTAGTAGTCCGCCAAAATGCTTCCTGTGTTTGGTTGCGTACTGCCGGAGGGCTCCTTCGCTCGGCAAATCGAAAAAGACCTCATCCGATATTTCATCGCTCTTCAGTTCCGCGATCAGGTCCGATGCCGGTATTTGCGGTTCTTCATTAGTCCTGTTTTTGAAGGTGTTCAGCCGCCGTTCAGCCTTAAAATATTGTAAAAAAAGCAATGACATTATTATTTTCTTCAGTTTTCCTACTTCTGCTCCAGTTTGCCGTGGGAGATGGACGTGCTCGTCGACGTCGCTCGATGGAGTTATCGTCCCGCTTGTGAAGTCACTGCTTGATGTTTGAGCTCGCACAGGACACTTCATTTTCCTTTTCATGTCGCATGCCCAGTACATTTTTTCGGCTGATTTTTTTCTTGAAAAAATCGATGACCTAAAATTCAAAAATGTACTAAAAACAATTTTGATTTATTATCACCTTCAAACCAAATCACGGGTCCACCTTGCCGGTTTTTGCTCACTTCAAAATTGACAATTTGTGGGTCGGCTTGCTCCTCTTCAACGTTTTCTGGTTCCGCTTCAATTTGTTCTTCGTTGTTTTGGCTGTCAGGCGTTGTTGGTCGGCGCATTCTCTTTTTACCCTGTGCCGCTTTTATTAGATCACGGGCCGTTTTCATTATTATTCGTTGCTGTAAAACTTTAAAAAATTAATTACGGGGATTTTAATAAGAGAAGGATTTATTGTTAATGTTGATCAAAGAAATTTGAATAAAGAATTTGAAAAGAGATCAAGATGGTGGGGGTCGGGATAAAAAAATTTTAGTAGTCCATACTATTTTTGACTCAGTCATTCGATGAATTTTGGTTGTTTCGAAACTCAGATCATTTTTGGCTGTTTCGAAACTCAGATCATTCGAAACTCAGCCATTCGAAACTCAGACGATTTTTGGCTTTTTCGAAACTCAGATCATTTTTGGCTGTTTCGAAACTCAGATCATTCGAAACTCAGCCATTCGAAACTCAGACCATTCGAAACTCCGAGCGGTAGCGGAAAAAACAATACTAGAGTATTGTTCCATGTTTATGCACATAATCATTTGTCATTTTATTCCGATTGTGAAGGCCACATAATTACAATAATCATGGAGAAATCCATGTTTATGCACAAAATGGCGTTGAAAATAAAAATCGATAGAATGACCAGCAGACGAGAGTAAATTTTTTGAACAACTTTTATCCAAAAAAAATTGCGGGACCCTGATTAACAGCACCCCCAAAATTGGCCGGACATATGTTTATGCACAAAATAGATCTGGTAAATTTACAATGTAAATCTTCCATTTTATTCATTTTCTATGTTCATTTATTTTTTAAAATCATATCAAATTAAAATATTTTGTAAACAAACAATAAAGTTTTTACAGTTCAGAAGCGAAAATGATAGCGCGAGCGGGACTATAAAAGGGAGCCGATCTCCCACCGCAACCACACACCACTCGCTCAGCACCATCATCAGCCAACGACAAACGACGCACTCAACTCTCCACGCTCGCAGCAGCCGCTCCAACAACACTTCACTCACTGTTCGTCGACCCTCCGGCCGAGTGCACGTCAACCAAAGATGGGAGCCATGTTCTACATGATCTGCGCCCTGGTGCTGTTCGGCGGAGGCTGCGTAAGTTATTCGGGGGGAGAGGACACCTTGTGTTTGACCGTTGATCTGATTCTGATTTTTTCCCGCATTCAGTACACCGGGATGACATACGGCAGCCAGATTCAGCGGACGGTCATGGGAGGAGGCGGCGGTGGCGGCAAAGGCAAGAAGAAGAAGAGCAAGAGCAGCAAGCGGACGAGCACGAACACAGCGCGAGGTGAGGGAGCGGCGGCGTGAATTGAAGCGGGATCGCGGACGGACGGAAGGATGGACGGACGGAGGCCAGCCAGCCCAGCACCAGTTCACTGCACCCCCTCGCCCCTGGNCTTCTCCCATTGGCTGAGTCCAATGTAGTTTTTTGCGATGTAGAAGAAGTAACCTTTAAAAAAGAAAATTTAAATGAAAACCAAAATTTTCAAAACTCACGCTCTAGTCCGGGTGGTGACCGATCAACAATCAGCGAAAATCCGTGGCGCACTTTGTCCAATGGCAGAAATGCCAGCGAAATTGTCCAGCGGAAGTACATCCGCACATTTTCTTCTTTCCACCGCTTTATCAATCCATTTTTGAAACGGCGCATGAACGACTGGGCCAAATGGAACAGACAGCCAGCCCTCTTGGAAGCAGGAAACGCGATTGCGATCGCGCCTAGGAGCCCGGACTCGTAGTCGGTCATGACTAAAATATTCAAATGACAAATAAAGGAATAGTAAAATTCAAAAAAAAAACTAACTTGAGTCTGGGTACTGCTCCACCAAGAGGTGGTTTTTGAGTTGGCTCAGCACTTCCTCGTATTGTTGGCGCTCTTTTGAAGTCATCAGGGCATATGCCAATGGGATGACTTTGTGTTGGACAAACCCGCCGATGACCAGCAACTGGTTGAACACTTTTGGCCGGGCACGAAAAGTCGCATCGATGGACCAGTGATGTTGGTTCTGCAGGTGCTGCAGGGCCTAAATTGATTAATTTTAGGATCAAAAAGAGTAATTTTTATATATTTTCACTGGCGAAAATCAGCAGACGATTTTTGGCGGTTGGATCCTGTTCCGGCAGAGAATCATAGATAAGGAACCTTAAATTTGCAGTTCAATTTTTAATTATTTACAATTTTCCATTTTAAACTTACGGTCTTCCGTTTTTCATCCTAAGTGGCTCCGGGATTTGCATCAATCCGACATTTTGGTTGTTTAGTAGTCCGCCAAAATGCTTCCTGTGTTTGGTTGCGTACTGCCGGAGGGCTCCTTCGCTCGGCAAATCGAAAAAGACCTCATCCGATATTTCATCGCTCTTCAGTTCCGCGATCAGGTCCGATGCCGGTATTTGCGGTTCTTCATTAGTCCTGTTTTTGAAGGTGTTCAGCCGCCGTTCAGCCTTAAAATATTGTAAAAAAAGCAATGACATTATTATTTTCTTCAGTTTTCCTACTTCTGCTCCAGTTTGCCGTGGGAGATGGACGTGCTCGTCGACGTCGCTCGATGGAGTTATCGTCCCGCTTGTGAAGTCACTGCTTGATGTTTGAGCTCGCACAGGACACTTCATTTTCCTTTTCATGTCGCATGCCCAGTACATTTTTTCGGTTGATTTTTTTTCTTGAAAAAATCGATGACCTAAAATTTAAAAATGTACTAAAAACAATTTTGATTTATTATCACCTTCAAACCAAATCACGGGTCCACCTTGCCGGTTTTTGCTCACTTCAAAATTGACAATTTGTGGTTCGGTTTGCTCCTCTTCAACGTTTTCTGGTTCCGCTTCAATTTGTTCTTCGTTGTTTTGGCTATCAGGCGTTGTTGGTCGGCGCATTCTCTTTTTACCCTGTGCCGCTTTTATTAGATCACGGGCCGTTTTCATTATTATTCGTTGCTGTAAAACTTTAAAAAATTAATTACGGGGATTTTAATAAGAGAAGGATTTATTGTTAATGTTGATCAAAGAAATTTGAATAAAGAATTTGAATTTGAAAAGAGATCAAGGTGGTGGGGGTCGGGATAAAAAATTAGTAGTCCGTACTATTTTTGACTCAATCAGTCATTCGAAACTCAGACGAATTTTGGTTGTTTCGAAACTCAGATCATTTTTGGCTGTTTCGAAACTCAAATCATTCGAAACTCAGCCTTTCGAAACTCAGACGAATTTTGATTGTTTCGAAACTCAGATCATTTTTGGCTGTTTCGAAACTCAGATCATTCGAAACTCAGCCATTCGAAACTCAGACCATTCGAAACTCCGAGCGGTAGCGGAAAAAACAATACTAGAGTATTGTTCCATGTTTATGCACATAATCATTTGTCATTTTATTCCGATTGTGAAGGCCACATAATTACAATAATCATGGAGAAATCCATGTTTATGCACAAAATGGCGTTGAAAATAAAAATCGATAGAATGACCAGCAGACGAGAGTAAATTTTTTGAACAACTTTTATCCAAAAAAAATTGCGGGACCCTGATTAACAGCACCCCCAAAATTGGCCGGACATATGTTTATGCACAAAATAGATCTGGTAAATTTACAATGTAAATCTTCCATTTTATTCATTTTCTATGTTCATTTATTTTTTAAAATCATATCAAATTAAAATATTTTGTAAACAAACAATAAAGTTTTTACAGTTCAGAAGCGAAAATGATAGCGCGAGCGGGACTATAAAAGGGAGCCGATCTCCCACCGCAACCACACACCACTCGCTCAGCACCATCATCAGCCAACGACAAACGACGCACTCAACTCTCCACGCTCGCAGCAGCCGCTCCAACAACACTTCACTCACTGTTCGTCGACCCTCCGGCCGAGTGCACGTCAACCAAAGATGGGAGCCATGTTCTACATGATCTGCGCCCTGGTGCTGTTCGGCGGAGGCTGCGTAAGTTATTCGGGGGGAGAGGACACCTTGTGTTTGACCGTTGATCTGATTCTGATTTTTTCCCGCATTCAGTACACCGGGATGACATACGGCAGCCAGATTCAGCGGACGGTCATGGGAGGAGGCGGCGGTGGCGGCAAAGGCAAGAAGAAGAAGAGCAAGAGCAGCAAGCGGACGAGCACGAACACAGCGCGAGGTGAGGGAGCGGCGGCGTGAATTGAAGCGGGATCGCGGACGGACGGAAGGATGGACGGACGGAGGCCAGCCAGCCCAGCACCAGTTCACTGCACCCCCTCGCCCCTGGCCTGCCCGATGAGATGCCAACACTCGCCGTCGTTGTGCACACTGTTCCATTCTATGCCCCCCCGGTGATGTGTTGTGTTGCTTGTTGTACATCCTGTTGCTGTGATCACCCCCACCACACACTGTTCATGTTCATGGCCATTGTTCGCTATAGTCACCCGTTGTCATATTGTTCTGTTGTTGATACACATGCACTACCCACATTGTAATTGTAATATTGTTGTCATTTTCTATGTATTTGTTTGGGTGCTTGATGTATATAAAGTGTAAATGGTAATAATAGGTTGGTCGAGATGCCTGACATTTTTGAGGGTTTTCCTCCTTCGGGTTTCTTTCGTTTTTCCATTGCAATTTTGCTCCTCTGATTCCACTTCCCCTGAATAGAGTTTTGGTCGGACCCCCCCNCCCCCCCCCCCCCAAAAAAAAAAAACCTTTAAGTTTTGATCTCCTTGGTCTGACCCGAAAAACCTGAAGTTTGATCCTTAGCACACGTGTGCTCACATTTTGAAACTTTGCATTCCATGCCATGATTCCCTTTCTTTTTTCGGCTCTTAAGGTCCAAAAAATATTTTGCTTCTCTGAATTTGCATTTGGTTGGCTTTGATTCGAAATGAAAATACTTATTGCTTTTCCATGTTCTTCCATTTCCAATTTTAATATTCATTTACTTTTAAACGACACACTTTGTTACAAATTGGAATTTTCGAAAGAGTCAAAAAATCCTAAAGTTTTCAAATGAAAAATTGCCTTTCCATGAACGCAATCTTTCCTTTTCTGTTTTTTATTTCATTTCCTTTAAAAACCCATTGGTCTTAATTAAATTTCGAGGAAATCGAAAAATCCTAAAGTTCGTTGACCAAAACAAAATGAACGAATTTCTATTTTTGCCACATATTTTCCCGGATTGCCTTTGCCAAATTTGGGTTTTAAATGGTCCCCATGCTTTGAATTTTTGTAAAACATTCATTTTGTCTCGGAGGGTAAAGTGCTGATCAAAAATTTACTTAAAACTGGTAGAAAACCTGAACTTCTGTCTGATTCATAATGTCAAGACATCGGAACATCCGCAAAATGAGGCTGGAGGACGGTTGGTCAAACACACGTGTGATTATAAAATTGGAGTGAACGACGCATTTTTAGAGATGGACGAGGAGGAGGACGTGGATTATTCTGACGAGGACGAGGAGCCAGTCTCTCCCGAGTCAGGTCTGTTTTTCAGGATTTTTTTAAAAATTTTTTTTTCAATTTTTAGCCCAATTTCTTTACCAAAGGCCTGGCCAGGCTCAAAAGAGCAGCGCATCGGACGCAAATGCTCAAGAACGAGATGAAAATGACGGAGAAAAAGGTTTTTGGAACTTTCGAAAAAATTTTTAAATTCTTTTAAAATTTTCTAGCCGCCCAATCCAATAAGCAGCAAACTCCGAAGCCTCCCAAAGAAAAAGTAAATGGTGATTATCATTTCACAAGATGCTTCGACTTTTGCAGAATTTAGTTTATTAAAAGCGTTACAAATAAAATTTGAAAATTTCTATCGCAGACCAATTTACAGACCGGAAATTCGGAGAACAAAACACTTCTTATATAGTAAAAAACACGGATTTTTTTAAATTAATTGATGCAAAAATCAGTAAAATTCCTAAGATTTTTTAACCTTCAAATGGCGTTTTATACAAAAAAATAAGTAAGAAAATAATACTTTTAAATATATCCGCAATTGTCGAAAGCACCAATCAGAGCACGTATGCTTATAAAATCCGCAGATTTTAGGCCCCCATACAGCAGCCTTCGATGCAGAATTTGCGTCTGTCAAATGCCAATAAGACCCGGACGGATTCAAAGTCGCCGAGTCGGGTGAAGGGCAGTCCCACCAAGTCGGCGCCCATCTCTAACCTGCAGTTGGCGCTTAATTCAACCCCAACTTATAAGTAAGTTAGCCTATTAATCCACTGAATTTTTGATCTAAGAAAATAAAAAACCCTTATTTTTCTCTAAATACCTGGGTCCCTTTTAGATCCATGCCCTTATTTTGTCCTTAATTTTAATTTCCAAAATTTACTAGAATTTCGAGTAAAAAATTTTCTATAGAAAAGGGCCCTCAAATCGCTCCTAATAGTAGAAAAATGATGAATTTTCCGCAATTGATTTTTTGTAAAATTTTAATTTGGTCACAGAAAACGGGTAAGGCCATCGGATGCTGCCCAATCTATGCATTTGATCATCGCCGGCCATGTCGATGCGGGAAAATCCACCCTTGTCGGGCATCTACTTTATTTGGTGGCTTTTGGATTTTTTCTAAAATTTTCTTTCTTATAAACTTAAAGCCCAATTTATAGGTCAATTTTTTTTCTAATTTTAACATTTTTTAATAAATCTCTTAATTTTTTAGTTGGGCGATGTGGAAGAACGCACAATGCAAAAGCACCGGCAAGAGGCGTCCAGGATGGGCAAGGCCTCCTTCGCTTATGCCTGGATTCTGGACGAATCGGAGGAGGAGCGGAACCGAGGCGTAAGTTTTCAAAAAAAAAGATTTTTCCAAATTTTTCCAACAGGTCACAATGGATGTTGCGCGCGTCAATTTCACAAGCCCATCCGGACGCACTTTCATCGTTTTGGACGCACCTGGCCACAAGGACTTCATCCCCAACATGATCACCGGTAAGTCCCCATAAGCGAAAATTTGTAAAATTCAGACCTGTAATGTTCTTAAAAGATTTAGTACATTCAGACCTGTAACATAGGTGTACAAGGGGG
>LDKF01000959.1:1155-35600 GCA_001026735.1 Rotylenchulus reniformis
GGGGGGGGGGAGGGAAGAGGAAAAATTCGCTGTTTTCACTTTTTGCAGACGAGCTAACCTTTCTTTCTTCTAGCATGAGTCCTTCCTTCCCTCATCATCAGAAGAGGGAAAAAGTGAAAGTTATTCCGCAGATTTCCCTTAAAATGGTTGATCACCGACAAGTGGACAAAGTCCGATTCAGGCCCAATGGGTGATCAATCGGCAACAATATCCTGATCGGTGATCAGAATATCTCAGCGGATTGTTCGAATCTATCCGAATCCAATTTTCGGAATTCTGGGGACCCACTCAAATGTGTTTATCTCCTTAAAAAGAAGCCCTTAAGCTGACTAAGGGGTCTGAAGTCTGAACCCGATCAACTTCTCTTTTCCCATTTGATCAGTTTACTTACCGATCAGCTGCCATTTGCTCCCCCGGAACTCCAGCAGCAGCTGGTGCTTGGACACGCCGCCCCCGACGCGCCATTGTTGCAGCGTCGCCGCGTGCTGACGCCGCAGCGCCATCTTGGAGCATCCGTCCAGCAGACAAAGGGCCGAGCTGCTCAGACACAGCAGACGGACAGTCTGAGCGGGGGTCAAGAAGGCTTGATCAATGATCAGGATCCCAAGTTTGGGGATCAAAGATCAATAGGTCAAGGGATATCCGAACCAATCAGTGATCAAGGATATGTAAAAAGCTAAATACATAGAATAGGAGCCCGATCAGTGATCAGAACCCAAATGAGAATATGGCCGGAAATAAAATGAAAAGGTTTTGGGCACAAATCAAGGCCACATCAATGATCAGCATGGATAGCAGATCGATCATGATAGGACCAAATTAAACCAATGAAAGAGATCAGGATCCTCTAAAGGGGTTACTGATCAGGGGCAAAAAATCAAATCAATGATCCGGAATCGAATAGAAGCAAGATCAGATTCAGAAGCGAGTTACAAAAGGGATACCTTCCGCAGTGTGTGCCCGTGTAGGAGCTCCTTCACCTGGAACACCTTGCACCCGTAGGCGGGCAACTTTTTGGCCGTCTAAATGAACATTTTGATCCTGATTGGTGTGCCATGCCATGCTGAATAGGGTACAGTATCTATTATCTATCACCTGAATGTACAACCGCTTCATGGCGTGCTCACTTTCGTACAATTGGCTGTGGAACAATTTGCGCTTTCTCTCCTACATAATGGATTAGTCTGATCACTGATCAGAATATTTTTATTTAATTCTTGCCTTGATCAGTTTGACGGTGCGCCGATCACCGCGCAAATCCATTGGCAAACACTGGGCCTGCACCTCGGAGGACAGCATGGGGTCCTGCTCGGACCTGGAGCTGATCAGAAGGGGTCAAGTGATCATTGAGGGAGAGGATAAGGAAATCACAGAAATCGTGATCAACTTGAATTCTTTTTTGCAAGGTTTGTCTAATCTTGATAAGAAAATGTGTAATAGACCCGAAACCCATGAGAATCGAAATTTCCAAGGTCAGTTTAGGGATCTAATGTAAGTTATACATGCAGCTGGTCAGGAAGGTCAGGGAGCAGTGTCGGCGCGGCTGCCCGCCTTGGTCTTCCGCGGTGCTGCTTGCGCCGCCCGCGACTGCACCACCCGCCTGACTGCACTTGTGGTGCGCATTGGTGGAAAGCTTAAATTGGAGGAAAACAATTAAAATTCGGAATTAAAAATCCCCGGAAATCCCTATAAGGGTGGACCATTGTTTAGGTTTTTGGACCATAATCCGATGGCACCTTTCGGTTGGTGGCGGCCGAGTCGCTGAGTGCCCGGGGCGGCGTGCAGTACAGACTCTGGTCCACCTCCCACGGGGTCACCATGATCTTCTGGGCCAAGTCCCGGATCCGGCCGAATTGGCCCTTCAGCAAATGCCTTCGGATGGTTTGGGTCCGTTTGTTGTTGGGCCAATTCTCCTCCACGCACAGCTGGACCGCGGCCAGCAGGGCGGCCTCCTCCTTGGGGCAGGGCAGCGAGCCCGAGATCACCTGGTCTTGGAGCTGAAAGGGACCAAAAAAGGTTTAGGGGGAAGAACAGTCGAAGTTCCTAAAGTTCCGGGGTCCGAGTAGAGTCAAGCCAATTCTGGGTCCTGATCCAGCTTAACTGTTAAGTGTTTGAGTCGGTCCATTATGCGATTTCTTCGAAAAAGGATTCGAGTCCTACAAGTTCGTGTCTATGGAATACGAGTTCGATTTCGCCAAAGAATTCCAGATTTGGGTCAGGTATCCAAGTCAGTTCGGAGCATCTAGGGATCTAAGAATTTTGGTCCATGTCCGGATTTAATTTCAAGTTCTGTTCAAAAATTCGACAAGATCTTATCGAATCTATGACCCCGCCCCCGCTCACATCCAGATACTCGTCATTGCTGCGCTCCTCGCTCTCCAGCTTGCTCTCCTCGTCCGTCTCCAGTTGGCCATTGATCACGTTCAGGATGTCCGCGCACCTTCAACCCATCAATGCTTTTCTCTGGTCCTTGTACAGCTTGAACTTCTTGAAAATCTGACCAATTCTTGACGGTCGGATGCTGCGGTGTGTTCAGCACCTGGCGCAACACATCCGAGCAGGTGCGCAGGGTGTTCACGAAGTTGCTGTTCTTGTTGCTGTACATGCACAACAGGTTCAGCAACAGTTGCCGCACGCATTGGAAGTCCGGACTCATCTCGATCCCGCACAACAGCTGCAGCGGACTCTGAACCCATCCAATACATTATGAACATAAGTGCTCTTCAGTCCGGTCTCGACTAACCTGTCCGGCATTCTGCCTATCGATTCGTCATCTTACTAGAATCGGTAAGTACCCTTTGTCCATATCGACCGTCACCATATAACGATTCGATAATCTGCTTCCGATCCAAAATCCTATGGCGAATCTGGCAATCAGATAGATCCCTCATGTTCCTTATGCCTAATCACAACTAGGAGTCCAAATCTGACCAACAAGTCTAAATCCCTGAAAATTCTTTAGAATCAGTCTAAAACACTTTTTGCTAAATTGTGGCATTGACACCCTATCTCGCGATTCTGCACCTTACAATTGGTCCGGGACCTGACCTATAATTCGGTAGTCTATTATATGATTCGGCATTCCATCCGGATCCCACCTCTCTGTCCGGCACTCTGAGGCTGTCCCCGCTGGAGCGTGAGATTGCGCGCTTTGGCAACGGAATGCGCGTGCCGATGGTGGAGGCACGCTTGCGGAGCACGAAACTGAAGATGAAAGGCCCGGAGTTGTCGGAGGCGATGGAAGTGCCGGCGGAGAAGGTGGACAGACGCAGACCGCCAGAGGAGGAGCGTTGGGACATGCGCGAGCTGGCCCGCGAACTCCACCCGCACACGGAGGACTCTGCTGGGATTCGGGAAGATGGGGGTTAACGGGTCAAATTGACGCATTGGGGCAGGGTTAACGCATGCAACAGATTCAGAAAAGTCAAAGTTAACGCAGGCGTCAAAATTGATACCACGCGGTAACGCACCATCGGAGGACTTGCGGGAGCAGATCTGCACCGTACTGCCACCACTCAACAGCAACGGCGCGCAGTCGTCGGTGGTGCTACCGGCGCCGCTGCCGCCGCGACTGCCCGACACCAGCTCCGGCGAGTTGACAAAGTAGCCGAACTCGAACTGAACCCAAAACGGCAAAGAAGGGTGATCAGGGTTGGAACTGATCAGAACTTCTGATCAGCGAGTACCTGTGAGAGCGCGGACGGACGACGGATCTCGATGAGCGGCAAGCCAGGCAGCACCGGAGGGCTGGACGGACGGCGCATGTCCAGCGAGTTGGCACCCCCGGAGCCGACGCCGATGGATGCGCCGCCCTCGACGGTCACTGCAGCGGCGACCAACGCGGCGCTGACAAGCGGAGAACGCGGCGGTGATGCAGAGTTCACCTCCAGCTCGGGCAGGTGACTGTAGCCCATAGACCGAGCGCGATCGCCACCACTTCCGGCAGTGCCCGCGGTACCAACGGTACCCTGCGGAATAAAAAGTTGTGTGATGCCTGAAGGAAGCGGGTGTGGTAGGAAGTGGGATAAAGGACCGGGAAGGACCAATGAAAAGTGCATCCATAGCTCAGTGGGTTAGAGCATCCCACGGTAAGGGAGGGTCGGGGGTTCAAGTCCCGCCGGGTGCCGAACTTTTTATGTCCTACAGTTGACAAAATTGTGCCAAAATATCCACTAAATTTAGTCGAAAATCCGAGTTCTAAAAAATCGTGACAAGTCTCTCATGTCAACCCTCCGCCTTACCGCGCTGTCTTGCTGTCCGGCCTGCCTGTACGCCATGCGCATTGTCTCGCGTCGGGTGGGCGGAATGTTCTGCAGCTTTTTGGTGAACTCCAGCACCGCCTCCGAGCTGCTGGCATGACTTTCCGGGCTGGAATCCCGACTGCCCCGGGCGTGTCGTTTGCAGGGATCTGATCGGACAAGAAATTGGAGCAAATTCGAGCAGATCATTGATCTCTTTATCGATTCAATCACTCACCGGTGCCCATGCGGCCCCGGAACAAGTTGGTGATGTACTTGGGCAAATGCTTTTGGACGCTGGAGGTGGAGGAGGAGTTCGTCTTCTTGGACTTGGAAGAGCCACTGCTGGTGTCAGTGCCCAGTCTTAAGGACATTGTATCCGAGCAAAATGTGGATTACGGTAATCTCAAAATCAATCCTGTGGATACAGTAAAAAACCGTCGACTTTTTCTGATGTTACAGCTTGTTTTCATTCTATTATGCTGTACATGGTTATGGTAGCATTGCAGTTCTCTAAATGTGTTGAATGCCCTTTCCTTTCATTATTACTGAATTCAGCAGATATTTATTCGCCTTACCATCCTACTCTTACTGTATCATACCCCATTCAACCCCATAAAATATTACTGTACCCTCAATGTGGTTACAGTACCTCTTCCGATTCCGCTCCTTGCGCAACTCTTTGGCGCCACTGCTGAAGCGCTTAGGACGCGGTATCTCCACGGAACTGCAAAGGTCAAAATGCGACAAGTTGAAGCAGTCCAAAGTCATCAGCAACATACCTGGACCGGCGGATGTGCACCCGTTTGGACAGACGGGAGGAACCCCCGTGGTCGACGCGCAGGAAGTGCTTGTTCTTAGTGTTCTTGGAACTGTTGTGCTCCTCCCTTCTGCTAAATCAAAAAAGTCTTTGAATCACCATGGCCAATTTTTTTGGTTGTCCAAGATTTTGTCAAAAGCTCAATCTTTAACTCCAAAATTCATTGATCAGGCCAGAAGAAAATTTAAAATAAGATGATCTGTTCAGATCAAGGAGTACAATGATGGAAATTCTATCTCATAAGTCAGATCATGGACATCGTTGTAGCTTAAACTCACTTAAAGGAACTGCCCAGGGAACAGCTGGAGTGGGCTCTGCGCGAGTCCGCAACCGCCGAACTGGTTGCCGCCGCCGCTGGTGCGCCGGAACCCGATTGAGCGGCACCGATGGCGGGGAATCCAGTGGATGCGGCCAACGAACCGATGGTGCGCTTCTTGGCTACCAGACTCAGTTCCCTTCAAAATGGATATTTGTCAATATACTTTCCGGCAAAAAAAATCTAAATTTCCGTTAAGATGCAACTGCTCATTTTCCCATACCAAGATAACTTGTGCAGTAACAGTCTGAGTAACAGCATGGAGTCAAGGACCAGCGAGAACTTGCACAGATGGGTCTCCAGATTGCTGATGCACAGCAGGGTGTTGTAGACGCGCGCAACCGCGGCACTCATGGAGCAGGGCGGGGAGGAGGGCGCGCGAGAGACCTTGGAAAAATGAATATTAATAGAAATCACCGGATCAGACTAGAATGATCAAATATTCTAGACTAGTAAGATCAGGTTCAGAACCAAAAATACCATTTGGCTCAATGCCGGTGCCTTTGCCGCCTGAACTGCTTGCGCTTGTTGATGTTGTCCATCCGCGTGATGTTGCGATTGCGTGCCGCATCCGGTGGATGTTCCGGGCACGGCCAGCTGTCGTCCGGCACTGGGCAAGCTGACCGCAGTTGGCTGGCGGTTCAGCAGCTGTTGGTGATGAACCGCGCTACTGCCCGCCACCTTAGGAATACCAAAATTTACAGACCCAATGCAGAGGTGGAACCGCAAGTAAGACCCTTCATCGAAAATCCTCCATTTTTTATCTGTTTTTCAAATAGTTTTGTCCGCAAAACTTCGTGGATTTGTTGCGAATATTGTAGCTTTCTTCACCTTTTCAGTCGGAGGCGTCAGAGTGCGGCCGGAGGCGGCAGCCGAGAGCGGAGTGGGTCCGGAGAAGGAGTGCGGGGTGGCCGGGCGATGGGCCAAACTTGGGGGACCCACACAGAGCAGGGAGGAGGAGGAGGGCGAGGGGGACAGTGGCGGAGGAGCCGGCGGAGCAGGAACAGAAACAGCTGGAGATGGCGAGGCGGAGATCGCTGGGGACAGCGGACGGGAGAGGGGTGAGGGAGAGTCCTGAAAGGTCAGAACATTGTTGTCTTCCAAGCATGGAATTCAACAAGATCCCTGTCTTGTATCGGGAGCTGTACTAGGACTTTAGAGGTGTTTTACTACAACCGAACTAGGAGTGACTTAGTGAGTAACTGTACAGTACCGGCTTCTCCTCGCACTCCTCAATGATGCAGTTGTTGCTGTTCTGCGGATGTTGGTGGCTGTTGTGGTGGTGATTGGAAGTGGCGGGAAGCAGGGATTTCATCGGCATGGCCGGCGACGTAATTGCACTCGGCCTTAAGCATTCAATACCATAAACCCTCTTTTTAAACCTCTCCCTCCTTATCCTCCCTGAACTTTCTTTTTTAGATTGCGATAGTCTTTTGAACCTCGGACTTCATAAACCCTAAACTGTTCGGCTTCTCCACTTTCCGGAACTCACGTCTCCTCCCGGATCGGTTCCTGCGCCCCGTTGGGCCCCCGATGCAATTCCGCCAACAGCTTCAACAGCACCCCCTCCACCGACATTGCTGTTCGGCTAAATTCGTGCGCAACCGTCGCGGTTTTCAGGGTCTCCAGGATGTAATCGTCCTCGTTGGCCGAGTTGTGGTTGCTATTATGATTCGCGGTCGCCGCGTTGTTTGGCGTCCCACCACCAGTCAATGAGCGTCGCGCGGGTGTGGAGCTATCCGGCACGGTAGAAGGATCTTGGCAAGTTTGGACTTTTAAACACGGTAGAGTATCTTGATATCCCCATCACCTCCAAATGGAAAGTGGAACAGGTTGACCCGGTTCCCGACTCGATCTCCCAGCCCGATGTAGATCAGGATCCGAGCCGCGTGGTGTTTGACAAAATGTCCGAACTTTGTGCTGTGATTGGTGTAATACCTGGAAAAATTCGACTTTCAGGATAAGAAGTCTTTAGGTCGAAATGACCAATCGTCGGCAGGAAGTAGCATCTGGATCAGCGGGTCGTCCACTTGCATTTCGATCAGATTCCGATGGGTGGATGGGCTCAACGCCACCAGGGCCAGGGTTTGGAGCAGCAGACAGAGCAGTTGCTGAACCGGGGAATATGCACAAGGCAAGGTATTCGGGCAGTACATATTACATACCGGGTCCAGGGTGGGCTCCAGAATCTGCACAAGGGTCTTGAGCTGGTGCCGCTCTGACAGTTTGTGCCGAAACTCCTTGAAACTGGTCAGGAACAGCAGCAGCCGGGCCACCAGGATTTGGGTGCAGTGCTTAATTGGAGATAGATTTGGAGTCAAGAAGGTACTGTATATTCATGAAAATTCATGGTGGATAACATAGAAAAGTGTAGTTAGTACTGACATGGTAACACTGGCGCCATCGGTGGGCGGGCGAGCACACGGATCGATTTCCGGCTTCCCGGTTCTGCATGGTGATCGAGTTGTGTAGGGAAGCGATCACTTCATTGAGAAGGTTCCAAGATGATTTTTGATCAATTATCGATTAGTGTTTACCTATGCTGGGCTGGATGGACGCAAAAGCTTTGCGAAGATCGCCCAGGCGGACCGGCTGTTGCGCGTTGGCGGTGTTCACGCCGTGCTTGCGGTAGAAACTCTGCAGAATCAGCGCGGGCGCGGAACTGCTGTCCCCGGTCTGGCGACGGTCAAATTTGTCCTCCGCGGAGGGCACCGATGTTTTGGTGGGCGTAGTCTGTAGTAGGGAAATGAAATTTCGTTTTTTACGAAATTTTGAAAAAAATTCAACTAGGTTTTTTAGCTATGGTTCCGATTGACTGGTCAACCCCTAACTTGCCTGGAATGGGTCTCCGTGTTGTGTCCCGTCTGTCTCGTCATAGTCCTCGTCCCCGCCCGCCGATTGGAACTCGTGTGATCGGTTGAGCAGACGGGACGAGTGGAAGATCACCTCGGGAATGGCGAACAGTGAGTTGACCAGACCCGCGTCAATGATCTGACAATGATACCATGGTTTCATGACATTGTATTATGGTGGTATGATATGACCAAGACGATAACATGAAAGTCCCCATGGTCAGGGTGATCCACGTACTATTTACCCAGTATCATAGGCCACATCGCTATCCAAACCTTGTTCAATGTGCTGAGAGCCGCGAACTGACGACAGGTGCCACTCTTTTGCATGCACAGGTAGCAAAAGTTGACCAAGGAGACCAAAATGCCCACCTTTGAATGGTGCACAAAGGGATGATGACTCATCAATTGGAATACCATGTTTGTCTAGCAATTTAATCGGCAATTTTGAATGAAAATGGTCTGATCAGACTCTATTACTCCTTCCAATCGATCTGATCAGTCTCCTCTTTCCTATCAATCTGATCAGTCACTGTTTCCCGTTGGTCTCTGATCAGTGTTTGGCTCACCAATCTGCGCTTGTTCCACTTCTGCTGGGTGGGCGGGTGCATTTGGTAGTCGCCGATGGAGGTGAGCAACACCTGGTGCAGCAGTCCGCCCAGGTGCGAGTCCATCGCATCCCGCTCGCTGCCGCAGAAGGGATTCGCGTAGTCGTCCAGCTGCTGGGCACAGTGCTTGTGCAGGCAACGCTGAAGAGGAAGGAGGGGATGGGGATACGGTAGCATGGGATTACGGTAAAGAAATACTATGGTACAGAGGGAAAAATTGAGAAGTATGGCTAACTGTAGAGGGTGTGCCCTTGCAATAGTATACTGTAAGAGAAGAAAGGAGTATGGTATGTCATAGAGTAAGGCACGGTAATAGGATTAGGACGAGATGTGTGAGGCGTACATATAAAATAACAAGTGCAAACCATGATGATCTCGATGCACTCCGGATTGCAGCTCATCTTTTGCAGCGTTTCCCATGCCTGCTCACGGCTCACATTCTCGAAGATTGGGGCTGAAAAATTTATTCACCGATTACTCTGTGCCTTTCGGGAATTTATTCCTTTGGTGATCTCCTTTAACCCTCAGGATACTAGAATAATCAATTAATGTCCTCTGGGCACCTTTGCCCTTCTTGATAGCATCACTTTCCGATCACTCTATATACCCTCAGTCTCAGATCAATCTTCCGATCATTTTGGCCCCCTGATCAGTTACACCCTGGGCCCGTAAAAAAAGAAACTTCCCCGGGGAACCTTCCCTCGATTTCGGGGGAACCTTCCCCTGAAAAGTTCCCCTGCCAGCACCCAGGGGAATCACCCTAATAGGCGAATGAAGAGAGGGGAGGTTCCCTGGGGAAGTTTTAGGGGAGAAATCGAGGGAAGTTTCCCAATTCTTTTTTTACCGAAATCGGGGGAAGGTTCCCGAGGGAAAACTCCCCGGGGAGGATTACCTAGGCCTTCCCCTCGTCTTTTTTTACGGGCCCTGTGGGACTTCCATGTGACTTACAGTCCTTGTTCAGTTTTGTGCGTCGGTACAGTTGCAGGGACACAAATGATTTGCGTCGGTTTGCCGCGTTCTGTGCCGCCTGATCCCCAGCCGGATTGCCCACGCTGATCCGGTCCCGGTTCACCGACAGACTCTCCAACATCGACGAGTTGGATACTGAAGGGGCGGCCGAGGTGCGCGGAGACAGCGGCGACTTGCTCAGACTGCCTCGCTCGCAGAAGCTCGCCGGTAATAGCAGCGATTCTGATGAGAATGGAGCCATAATCTGCATCGAGAATGGCGAAACTCACCCGCATCCAAATGGGACCTGCGCGAGTGTTTTGGGACCGAGATCATTGCCGCGGTGCGCATCAGTCGCTCCTGGGTGCTGCCCCCACTCGCTCCACTCGCCGCTCCGGTTCCGCTCGCCGCGAGACCCTGTCCGGCGCCCGTTGTCGCTGCCGTTCCACTTCCGTCACCGCTTCCACCCGCCGGCGATCCCTGATGTGATTGAGCCGAGCCAGTCGTGGTCGAGGCGCTTTGTCCTCCGGCACCACTTCCGGAAGTCGGACGAGCGCAGGCCATCTGGAACAGACTCTCCACACAGGTTTCCTGGATCTTGCGCAGTTCGGGTGCCAAATCCAGGGGGCAGATGCCACGGTTGTTCTTCTGCTGTATCCTTAACGGGAAGTTGGGGTTTAAGGTGATTGATCGGAACACCGACTTGGCCCCGAGCAGGATCAGCATGTGCAGGCAGTGCCAGCTGAGCGGCGAGTCCCGGACAGCCAATAGCAGGGGCGAGTTCCCGTCCTCGTCCACGGTGTTCACGTCCGCCCCGTAAGAAGCCAGCAAATTGCTTTAGGAGGGAAGGGGAAAGAGTCGTGATCAGATTCCGATCTAAGAGATCAAACATCATATCTGCACTCTGGGCTCGGACAGCAATGGCCATAGGGGTCTGGTCCAGGATGGACACGACGCGCAGGTGGGAGCAGGTGGAGCACATCTCCGGGATGGACGAGTGGGACCTGAACAAATCAGCAGGGTACGGTGATCAGAGCAAGTGATCTGATCAGTTGGTTGATCTTTGATCAGTCGGGATCATTTGCGCTCACTTTGGCGGCAGCACCGATGCCAGGGGAATGTTGCCGCTGGTGGTGCAGGCGCCCTTGCAGTGGCACAGTGCCACCAGGTTGGGGTCGTAGCCGCTCTTCAGCAACAGTTCCACAATGTCGCGTTGCTTGTGTGCCACGGCCATATGCCTGAATTAGAGGGGTGTCTGAATGATCTTACTTATTAGTTCGAGTTTTTAGTAGGGTGGCGGAATTCCCCGCGGGGACGGGGGCTGGCGACCCTCGCGGGGATGGGGACGGGGACAGATTTTCGCGGGGTCCCTGCGGGGACAAGAATTTTTCCGTCTTTTATTTATTGAAAAAATTCTCGAAAAAAATGTTGAAAATAAGATTTTTTCGCCAAAATTATGATCAATATTTCCAAAATCCAAAAAAGGATGAAAGTACATAGTTGTTTATTGAAAATTTATGTAATTTTTATTTACGTTTGTTGATTTTTGACGTAAGAGTCGGGAACCTGTAACCGAACTACACTATTATTAGTGCCGACGGTCCCGATAGGGGCCGCCGGGGAAATTTTTTCAATATTTTCGAACATTTCTTAAGAAAAATTGGTTTGGAAAATTTTATTTTTCCGTCATTTTTTCCCATTTCTCCCGAAAATAATGATCAATTTTGGCCGATTTCCCCATTCTTAGGGGTGCATTTTGTCCCCGTATCCCCGCGGGGACAAGGCCGCGGGGACGGGCACTGGCGACCCTCGCGGGGACGGGGACGGGGTCCTTGCGGGGACGGGGTCCCCGGACCCCTCCCCGCGGGGTCACCGGACCCCGTCGCCACCCTAGTTTTTAGAGACTGATTATGACATTATCCACCAAAAGGTCAAATGGCTCAAAAGCTCCCTTAGAACTTCGACCCGAAAAATTCGGCTTTCTTGGCTATTTTTCGGGTTTTGCCCCTATGTTTGATCCGCTTCCNGCACAATTCGACCGTCCCCCGGAATGGGTGGACAGCGTGCTCGAGGCGTTGGAGCGTCGGTGCTGCATGGACCCGGCGGCACCGGCACCACCGTGGCGTCTCTGCGCAAGATCCGTGATGGTGTTGGTGCTGCCGATGGACGGGGAGGAGGAGAGCAGCTGGGAAAAGCAGGGATCCGAATTGAAAAATGCCAAAAGGTACGGGTTATGAGAGAAGGAAAAAGTTGAAAATTCAGAATTTTAGAGAGGATCATGATTTTGGAGGGGGAACTCAAGTTCCGGGGAATTTGGTGCCGAAACCCAAGAAATTCGGGTGGTTTTGGGAGAGAAAGATCCCTCCAAGATCAAGACTTTAAGGAGGAATTTTGTGAAATTGATTTCTTGAAATTTCAGGGAAGAAACAGGAAAATTGGGATTCGACATAGGTAAAAACCCGAACTTTGTTGCTGCTGTGGGAGAGCAGCAGTCTGTCCACCAAGTTGATGTCATCCATGTGAATGGCCTGAATTTGGGGGAGTTGGGAACATTAATTTTTCCTAAAGAAGAAAGCGGATGTTTGGCCAAGAACCGTGGCCTATCTCTCATCCCTAAGTCAAATTAAAATTGCGCCTTTTCCGTCCTTGACAAGACATTTAATGAAGGGTTTTCGTTTATGTATAATGAAATGGATTTCTGGAAATAGTTGTTCTGTATGGTGCTTAAAAATTGGAAAAAATTCTTGTAAATTCGGATTTTCGCCCAAATTTAGCCGGCCAGAAATCGCCTGGTACCCAGCACCCACATCCAGCAACATCTCCGACAAGTTCTGGTTCACCGACGGCTTCCGCTGCTCCTCCATGCAGTTTGTGGTGGTGCTGTTGCCGCCCCGATGGATACGCTGGGCCCCGGTGAAGGTGAAGCATCGACCCGACTCGGTGGGGGTGCCCTGGAGTGGGAGGAAAGGGGTTAGTTTCTAGAACTCTATGGAAAAAAGAAAATTTGGGAGCTATAGAAAGAACTTATGAAGCTTAGGCCCAATGATCATAAGGGCTTAAATTTTGGGGAATTCAAGCCCCTCATTACCATGCTGCCAGGCTACACCATTACCCACTTGGCCACCTAGAAACTTTGATAGCCATAAGTATGTCACTCACGATAGGTAGTCCCTTCGAAAAAAATTCGATTTTCATTGGATTTTCAATTCCAATCCCAGGCGTTTTTGGATCATTCTATGCGGAAATTTCTGCTTTAAAATTTTCTGTCCCCATGGTACAGTTTCTTTGTAAAATTTTCAAATGGACCAAATCCAAACAAGTACACATGTACTGTACCTTCTGCTGATGACCGAATACCATAAGTATGTCACTCACTACAATAGGTATCCGAATACCATAGTTTACAGTTCCAAAAAAACCAACCACGAGTGATGAGCCTTCGCTGCTCTCGCCGGTGTAGCGGCGTCCTGAATTTTTTCAGATTTTTTCCAATTTTTTTTTCTCGGATTTTCGCGTCTTTTACCTGACTGTCCCGACTGTTGTCGCTGCAGGCGTTGTCGGAGCCGTTTGGCCGTGCAGATGGACGACTCGTGGTTGGAGCACAGCTCGGTGGCGTACCCAAACGGGTACCGGTCCGCGGTCTCCGTGGAACTCTCCCGCGTGGTGGTCATTTGGCCAAAATGGTTCGATTTGGAAAAATTCAGCGGAAAACCCAAAAATTTAGAAAGGGCCTAATTTGTTTTTGGCCACAAAATCGGAAGTTCAAAAATGGTCAAATAATACAAAAATGAAATGAATCGAAGCGGCGGACGGGGAAAGGATTAAAGGGGAAAGGGAGATGTGTTGGCCAGGGCGAGCCCATTGGGTGGAAAATGGTGTTAATTAAGAGATGATGACAGACACCCATAGAGGCAATGAATAACCCCTCGGGGGAGGCAAACAAGAGTGAGAAAAAAAGAACAACAAATGAGGGATGAGGAGGAGGATGAGATGAAGTAGGAGGAGGAACTGTGGAAGGGATGAAATCCGACTTTTGATGGAAGGTGTAAAGATGGGAGGACCCAATTTGGCCAATTCCCTCCTTCATCCTTCCATCCATCTTCCATCTAGCAGTTCATCTGGCTTCTTCCCTTCCTCATCCGTCGGCTTCTTCCTTCCTTCTTCATCTGGCTTCTTCCCTTCCTTCTTTCTTCATCCGGCTTCTTCCCCTTTCTTCATCCGGCTTCTTCCCTTTCTTTTACTTCCGCTTTACTCACCGGGTTGGATTTGTTTGGCATTACAGTTTAAAACACCCACCTCTACGGATTCTTTAAAGGAAGATGTGTCCGTGAAAGGTACTTTTTGGGCCTTTGCATAAAAGATCGTTGGAAATAAACGCATTAACTCGCGCAATGGACAATAAAGGATTCCACGAGGCAAATTGATTTGTTTGACATCATCATCATGTGAGGCAGGTATAGAGTAGGCCCAGAAAGTAGGAAAAAATGAAGAAGGCCAAAAACGGCGAAAAATTAAGCCAAAAAAGTCGATCCCGAGGGGAAGACAGACACACAGCGGATGGGATTAAAAATAGGAAAGAACGATATTGAGATGAGACCTGTCTCGGTATCCTTAATTCTCACCAATCCCTATCCATGCCTGGTCCAATATGGACGAATAATCCCATGATTGTCAAGGCAGACTAAACGGCTTCTTCGCCTTGTCCTATCATGTCAATGGATATAAAAATTACGACGGGGAAAAGAATCGATGCTGAGTCTAAAAATAATGTAACAAATCCTTATTTATCATTCGCCAAAATCCGTCAACAGAAAATATCTTTATAAGCATCATCAACATGTCATAATCGGGTCAAAAATTCAGAGTATACCCTCGAAGGGGAGAATGTGGATTGGGGGTTCGGTCGTCCTTAAATAACACTAACAAAATAGCACAAAGCCGAACTTGCCACAGGGTTTTGAAGGGGTTGAGGGATGAAGAGTAAGTCAAAGAGAAGATATGAATTTGGGGTGTAATAAAACCGAAATATTGAAAATGAGTATTTTCCCCTGATTTTTTTTTTTGGTTTTCTTAAGTGTATCAACAAGTTTCCGAAGCCAACGATTGCAGCACCGATTAGCGAAGGGATTGTTGGAGCTCTGTGCTGGCCAGCACACTGTCTGACAGGTCGGGAAGGTCCTCGGCAATCACCTGCGATCAGGAAATGGATGTGATCAATCGATCATTGAAATCAAGCCCCTTACGCCTTCCACGGTGTTCTTTTTGGACTCCTCCACCAATGCTAGCATGTCCACCTTTGGATATGAAGAAGATGTATTGCCACTCGCGACCTCTTTTGGTTCTTTTCTGTCATCATCTGACGCATTTTGCTGTTCTCGCTCCATGAACCAACTCTCCAAGATCCAAAGCAAATGATCCTATAAAGTGAATTGAGATAATCCCTTGATTTGATAAATTGAAGGCGGGCATTGTTAAAAAAGCGGTTGGGATATTTCTAACTATGGATGCAAACTTTTTTCTGTGCCATAATTAGTTTTTTTTTTAAATTTTTTATAAGTAGGTTTAAAAAAATTCACGTATTGATTGTCTGGAATTAATTAACTTTCAGTTTTGAGAAATTTTGCTTCTTTTCCTAAAATTGGTCATTTTTGAATGTTACCCTTCTTTCCAGTCCAAGCTTTTACAATAAAAGCAAAAAGTTTATGGTTGTACTATAGTTAAATCTGGTTAAAACACTGACATTTCCGAACATTGGCATCAAATGTTCCTCTTTGTCCCATTCTGCCCGGTCTGGCATCTCCGCATATTTTGTCTCTGCTGCTGGTCCAGTGCGAGTATTGAAGGTCTGAATATTCAAGTATTTAATATTTATCAATATATCAATTTTTCCTAAAACATACTCTTTTTCGTAGGAAATTCACAAATTTCATTCGCTCATAAGTGTCCAGCCCATTGTCAAGGATATGGCCAATCAGGTCGAACTTGTGGTTTTCTTTCATGTGTTCTACAATTTCTTCCAATTTCTCCGCATTGTGATCGCAGAATAGACAAACTGCACAGAGTTCCTCTTCCCCGGCATTATCCTCCTGACAATAAAAAAAGAAATAATAAAAAATAAATAAATCTTTTAAAATGTTTAACATTTGAATTCAATCAAACTCCACCTGCCATTCATGCCAGAATTCCTCCTCTTCCTCCTCATCCGAGTCGACAAAGGTCGGCATTGTGTCCTCAAAATCTTCTGCCAACACATCCAACCAACGTTTGCCAAGCTCTAGGTAGTTAATGATGTAAAACTGAAGGGAAATGGTTAAATTCGATTAAGAAATATCCCTTTGGCACTTTGTCATAATAATTGTTCTTCGGATTCACTTCCCGGTGGTTCTTTTTGCGCATGTGCTCCATCAAAGTGTTTCGATCGGAATAAGTCTTTTCACAATAAATACATTCATTGCGCAACAATTTCTCCCGTAAATGTTCAATGTATTCGGTAACAAACACAAGATCTGAAAAATAATATCTTATTAATGATTTTTTTACGAAAATTGTATTACTATCAGGAGAGCCCAAATTGAGGTGGTGAATGGTGTACAGATGGTGAATGATCTTGGCACGATTTCCACGGGCCGTATAGCGGCAGAAAATACATTGCATCGAAAATGCAATGTCTTCGCGCTCTCGTTGCTGACAGGCCAATGCTTCCTCAAGTCGACGCATTGCAAGATGTTGACGCAAAGCATAATCTATTATATTAGAAATGCGGAAGGTGAAAACAAAAAAATGGCATAAACTTTTTGCTTCTGAATAAGTTTACCTTCTTTGACGCTCTCGGTCATCGAAAAATAAAAGTCCACTTTGCCAAAATAAGCATCCTCTTCTGTGGGGATGATCTTTGGAAAAATGTCAGCAATGCTCCGCTTGGCAAACTGTTGACGCCAATGTTCAATGTAACGCTTCAGATCAACAATGATGTCAATTCCGTCGATGACTATTTGGTGTTCGGTGAGCAGATGAACAGAGAAGTTGTCGAGCATCTCAGGAAGCTGGAAAAACTGCAGACAGCTCACACACATTGTTGGCCCTCCCCAAAGAGGTGAAAAGCCCACTGGCGGAATAGTTCCTGAAAAATCAATGAATTAATGCAATTAAAATTTATAAAAAATGGAAAAACCAGAAAGTGATCGAATTCGTCCACGGGGAATGATCAAGCAAGGCTTTTGGGCGGCTCTTGCTCGCGAAGAGCTCTCATCTTCGGTATCCGTAAAGGGCTCATCCAATTCCACTAAGAAAATCTTTTTTTCAATGTTATTCCCTTTCCCACTCTTACTGTCATCGTAGTCAATGCTCTCCCCGTTGGACATCGAATTGGTAGAGGTGGTTCGCACATCAGCTAAGACAATTTGAAGGAAAATATAAAATTAATATTTTTTATAGGAAGCCAAGCCACTTGTGGAGTTTCGCTGTCGCTGTCTCCGCTCCTTTTTCCCGCCGGATATGGCTTCTTCGCCGGCGCTCTTGCTGTTAGCAGTTTTGCCCATATTGGTCGATAATGATCTGGCTTTGTCCACACGATTAGCGGGTTTCTCATCAGTACTCCAGTTGCTTTGTTGTTGATTATTCGAGTTCTTGGACTGTCGACGACCCGCAAATTCCGTTCGACGTTCCCTAGCCGATCCAGCAGTCGTGCCATTTCGCGCATTTTTTGGTTGGGCATCAATGTGTGTTTCACTCTAAATTCCATCTTAAATTTGTACAAAAAATCCTTTTATCATTACATATTGCTTCTTGCTGTAGTAATATGTACGATGGTATTGACGCGATGACGAACCAGCAGAGGAACGACGATTTTGTTGTTGTTGTGGCACCGGCTTCTTGCCTCCCTCACCGGCATCCGCTTCTGACTTTTTGACCTCCACCCGACCCCCTGTCGGGTTGTTTCTCAATTCATTTTCCTTGGCACTGTCTCCTGGTTGAGGTTCATCCATAAAATATCGCTTGACAAAACTTAAAAAGAATTGGGCGCTATATGAAAGAAGGTTACTTTTGAAAATCCGCTAAAAGGGTCCCCCCTTTTAGGCCAAAAAGTAATTTTTTTTTGTTTTTTCCAACTTTTTTGCTCGAAAAATAGTTAAAAAAGTGAAAAAATTGAAAAAAAATTTGGATTTTGGTTTTCAAATGAACAGGGTCCCCCCTGTTAAATTTTGGGTTTTCAAAAATAACCTTCTTTCATATAGCGCCAAGAATTGAATAAAATAAATTTTGTGTTACACAGTCACACCAAAGTATAAGTAATGAAATGTTCAATAAATAAGGCGCAAGAATCAAGAAAAGGAAATGATTTTCCGTCGACAATTCCCGTTTTCCAATCCAATGGAATGGATGGTTTAATGAGATGAGATGAGAGCATGTTTGTCAGTCAGTCAGGTGGCTGATTCGTGGCCTCTATTGTTAAGTAGTTGATCACAGACCATTTTTATTTTATTCACAGATCATTTTTATTTTATTTTAAGTATTGAATTGCTTGCTGACTTGCTGTATGTAAAATCAGCGCAAAAAATCCATAGAAATGAAATTCTTTTTTCGCCTCTATGATTTTTATGACGCGTAAACATTTCATGTTAAATTATTGTTTGTTTGTTTCTTTTTCCTCCATTTATCCATTTTTTCTGTGCTATTTTGCAAGAAGGAATTCGCTTCAAAAGATCATAGGAAAAGTCCATTTCTATCGAGAGACTATTTTAAATTTAAGTGTATAATAGTATTTCATCGCCTTCCATTAATTACTAATCAAATTGATTACAGCCTTAATCATAATCATAAGCCTTAATCTGGCAAGTGAGAAGATCTCCATCTCCATAAGCCTTTCCGGTGCTACCAAAATTCGTCTACTCAGCCAAAAAGCCAAGTTTCGCCTACAAATTTGAAAAAACACATTTCATGTAGACCCCCCAAACTGGCATGTAAACATATAGTGTAAACCTCTAAAATGGCATATAGAATCCGAAAATAGCATTTGCTATTACACGGCGGATCAGAGTGCAACCTTGACAAAATTCCCAATTTAAATGAATAAACAATAGTTTTTTTCTGAAGAGGTTTTTCTTGGGTTTAATGCGAAAACAGATATTCTGTGGCCGCCGGAGCGAGGCCGATTTAAATCCATTTTTGAGGTCGGAATAGAACTTTGAAACGAAAATTACAGTTTGGGTTATAACTCGGTTTAAACCAAGCCTAGAGAAACGAGCTTGATGTCAAAAAATAGAGCTAATTATCAGCTAGAAAAAGAGCCTAAGCCCATCCGAATTGGCCCAATCTAAAAAAAGTTATGGCCAAAATAATCATTCGTGCGAGCATTTTTTGTAAATTGGCCGATATGAGTGATCATTTTGGTCATAACTAGGGCCCGACATTTTAGGGAATTCCCCTAAGCCAAAATAGGGACCTATTAGGGAGCAAAAAAGGGCCCAAATAGGGAGAAAATAGGGAGCTATCTAGCGAAAATAGGCAAAAATAGGGAAATTTTTTTCCCCAAAATATGACCTAAAAATTCAAAAATTTTGTTTAAAAAGAATATTAAGCCTTTTTAGAACCAATTTAACCATATCTTGAGATGTTTTCTTTAGAAAAATTGAAGATTCACAAAAAAATATTTTTAAAAAAATTTCGAAATTTTTTCAAAAAAANAAAAAAATTGCGAAAAAATTTGAATAAAAAACTAAAAATTATCCCAAAATTTTGGGAAAAACTAAAAATTTTCCAAAAATTTTTCGGAAAAAACTAAAAATTTTTTCCAAAAAATCTAAAATTTTCGGTTTTTATTGCATTTTTATGAAGAATTTCTTAAAAAATAAGCCAAAATAGGGAAAAATAGGGAGAAAAGTCGCGAAATAGGGAAAAATTTAGCCGCGCTTATAGAAATAGGGAAAATAGGGAAAAAAAAGTTCATCAAAATACGTTTAAAAAGGTCTAAAAACGCGTTTCTGAGCGTTTCCCTACGAATCCATGACTTTAAAAAAATAGGGATTTCCCTAAAATGTCGGGCCCTAGTCATAACTTCTTTTAGACTGGGCCAATTCAGATGGGCTTAGATTCATTTTGTAGCTAATAATTTGCTCTATTTTTTGACATCAAGCTCGTTTCTCTAGGTTTGGTTTAAACCGAATTATAACCCAAACTATAATTTTCGTTTCAAAGTTCTATTCCGACCTCGAAAATGGGCGCTAGTTAAAAGGAAGGACGTCTTGGCACTCTAACCATCCTTTGAGTCCCGGAAGACTTTTTGAGTCCCAGCACTTTTTCATTAATGATAAACAGATAACACAATATATCATCCAATTTTATAATTTTTTGCAATATGTTTACAAATGCCTCAAATATAAATGCTCTTCCCTTGCCCTAGCAATTTGTCTGAATATCGCTTCCGTCATGTATGAATCGGTCAAATTTCTATTTGTTCCATGAATCCTTTTTGTCTTCTGTTTGGTTTGAAACCATAAACCTTCATGTTTGTTAGTGAAAAAATTAACTCATGTATAAAAATACAGTAAATCACAATGAAATTTGAACGCCGGGACTCAAAGAGTTAGAGTCCCAAAAGTTAGAGTCTCAAGACGTCCTTCCTTTTAACTAGCGCCCAAAAAAATGGATTTAAATCGGCCTCGCTCTGGCGGCCGCAGAATAGATTAATGTCTTTTTTTAATATAAAAAATGTCTTTTATCCAAACATACACTTTTTGGACAAAAGTCTGTGGGAAAACTATAAAGGGGAAAAGAATAGAGGTTGCATGGATAACCGAAATGAGCGCGCCGTGTATTAGACGAATTTTGGCTTTTTAGCTGATGAGTAGACGAATTTTGGCGTAGACGAAATTTGGTATAGGCGAATCTTGTGGCAGCGGCCTTTTCTCCATCACCACATGGCCATTGGCCAGCCACTAGGCCCATGTGGCATGGCACATGGAGACATGGGTCAAAAAAAAATCCGTCACGTGTGATTATTTTGACCATAAGGAAGTGACTTATATTGTAGGGGTGGGCAAAGGCGCAAAAATTGCGTTTTTTTGCGCCTCGTGAGCGCAGAGAAAAAGAAAACAAAAATTTTGCTTGAGCAGCAGACGACGCAGCGGGCGCAAAAAAAGCAAAAGGCGCAAAAAACGCAAAAAACGCAAAACTCTCACTTTTGCACACTATTTTGTTTGTCTGATGGCAAAAAACCATTGGTGAAGTGGAAAAGCCAATCCATTCAACCACCAAACTAGTGCCGGTTCAGTTCCAACCGCCATGCAATCGACCATAGCGTTTCAGAAAAAGCATATATAACTTTTAAAAATGAAAATATACAAAAAAAATTTTAAAGAAAAATTCTGAATTTGAANGGGCGCGGGAATACGGCACATAGAAGACATGTGAACATTTATTTTATTGTATTTCACTGATTTCAATGCATAAAAGTTCAATTTTGAAAAAAAAAATTTTGACGTCAAAAATTTCAGACGTCAAAAAATTGCGTCAGATGACGTCGGACGTCAAAACGGACGTCAAATTCGAATTCAGCGTCAAAAACTGCCCCTAGGAAATTAGTTTTACAGTGTTTTCAACAAAAAAATATTTTTTTGGAAAATTTGACCAAAAAAGAGGATACAAACTAGACAAGTACTTGTTGAGTTTGTATGCTCCCTGAACCAACCCCCAAAAAATCCTCCCAAATTCTTCTAAAATCGTGGTAATTTTTGACGCTGAATCCGATTCTGACGTCCATTTTGACGTAACGCGTCATCTGACGCATCTTTTTGCCGGCGCTAGTTTAAAGGAGTTTTGAAAACCCCCTAAAAGGGTCCCCCCTTTTCGGCAAAAAAAGAATTTTTTTCCAATTCTTTTGCTTGAAAAGTAGTTAAAAAGTGGAAAAAATGAAAAAAATTTGGATTTTGGTTTTCAAATGAAAAGGGTCCCCCTCCCCCCTGTTAAATTTGTAACAAGCTAATATGCAAATTTGTAGTTCTCTGCCTTTTTGCGCTGATTTTAGCAAAAATTGATTTATTTAAATAAAATTTAGAATAAAGAGGATTGTTTTTTAGACTTTTGATATTTAAAATAAAACATGGCAAGTACTAGTTTCATTAATGAAGAAGCGGAATTGTCGGACGGCAATGAATCAGAAGTTTCCGAAACTGCAGAGCCTATAGCAAAGAAAGCTAAAAAGAGCAAGGAGAAGAAGCGTCGACACCAAATCAGGTCCTTAGTCTTTAGAAATTGAGGCCTTTAAAAAATATTTAAGCTCCATTAAAGATTTAATTTCTAATTTTTAGTAGCGATGAAGAGGAGGAAGAAGATGAAGGGGATGAAGAAGAAATGAGAGATTTCATAGTAAATGAAGGCGAGGAAGAAGCGGGTGAAGGTGGCGAAGCAGATGCGGCTGATGAGGTTTATTGGAAATGATTTAAGTGATTTTAAATTATGTTACCATATTTGATATTTAGAGTGATAAGGGGTCGGATGTAAGTGAAGATTTGCTGGATGACGATTTAGAATTGCTCAATGAGAACTATCAAAATACTACGCGTGGTAGAGTTGAGATTAGCGATGACGAAGAGGATGTCCGAGAAAGGATCAAAGACAGAATTTTTGGACCGGTATTTGCAAATTTTCAAAATTTAGACAAAATGACTATTGGTATTATTTTAAAAAAATAGGAATATGGAGATGAAGGGCGAGAGGAACAGCCCCAATATCCCCAAGCCTATCACGAGGATGAGTCTCGAAGCGAATCTGAACAATCTGGTCTGATTTCTAAGAAAAATAATGATATTATAGAAAAATTAGATTTGTTCATTTATTATAGAAGATCAATTCATTGTCGAGGATGACGAAGATCGTCGAGCAGAAAAACGCCATAAACGGAAGGGCAACAAGCATGCAGCCATTAGCGACCAAACTTTGGATGATGCAAAAGAAGTGTTCGGTTTTGAGAATCTTGGAGAATTCTATGAAGATGAAGGTTTTGAGTGTCTAACTAATAAGATAATAAAAGTGTATTTAGAAGAATATGACGAGGAATTGGAGGAGGGCGAGGAAGGGGTCCGGGTGGCAAAAGTGCGCGGTGCCAAAGTGACCCTGATGGACACGATTGAGCCATCCGAATTGGAGAGAGGTTTTGTGCGAGCCGAAGACAAGAAGATTATTTGTGAAGATCGCCCGGAGCGCTTTCAAGTAGAAGGATGTTATCTCATTGTCAATAAAATAATTTTTGGGGAATTTGCAGATTCGTACAATACCGGTCACGGAAATTGATGACCATGATTTGAGTTTGGAAACCTTTTGGATCCACAGATATGCTTTTGATGCACCGACATTATCGAAACAAGTCCATAAAAATCTGAATTATATAACATCAAACATGAATTGATCACCATTTTAGACTGATACGGGGTTGAGCATGATCAAACTTGGCGGTGATGAAGCGTGGGCAGCACAGAGAGATGCACCGGAAAAGATCAAAGAGGCAATTCGCTTTATCAGGAACCATCTATTTGAAGTGCCATTCATTGCCTTTTATCGAAAGGAATACGTGAACACCGCACTCATGGTACCAGATCTATGGAAAATTTATCGGTTTGACGAAAAGGTAAAAATTGAATGTTGGATTATCTGATTTTTGATTCATTAGTGGTGTCGCCTGCAAATGCGGAAGAATAAAATTCAAGACTTACTTAAACGGGTTCAAAACTATGCAACTTCTGGGCTAGATGAGGCGAACATCTTGAGACGAGTCACAGAGAAGGACTTCCAAGAGTATGCTTTTCATTTACACATATTATAATTATTATTATAATCAAAAATATAAAAATATTTTTAAGCATTGTAAATGTTCAAACCAATGAGGAGCTCATGGATGTGCATGCCCATTTCCAACTTTATTATGGGAATGAGATGAGTCGGATACAGGAATGGGAACGAACAGCCGCGTTGAACGAACAAACTGGCGAGGCTGAGATGGTTTCCCGTTTTAAGCGCAGCGCACGAATCGATCAATATCAAGTAGTGGATTCATTTAAAAATATATTTTTTGGAAAAATAATAATTTTAATTTTACAGTTATGTGTGCTTTGTGGATTAGCACAGTTTGCGGAACAATTTGGTCTGACACCCGAGGAATTTGCTGAAAATGTGACTGAATATGTGAAACATGATGTTCGACAAGTGGACAGATCGCCCAATGAAATCGCCGCAGAATTTGTCAAAGAGTATAAATAATTATTTTTCCGCATTTTTTTCCCATTCCTTATTTTTTCTTTTAGAGAATTCCCGCAGTTTCCAACCCCTGAAAAAGTCATCCAAGGTTCCATTTTCTTGTTGGCTCAACAGTTCAGTCGGGAGCCTGCAATTCGAAAGAAGTTACGCGAGATCTTCCAGCAGCATTTGCTCCTTTCTGTTTGGCCAACGATAAAGGGAAGAGATGAAATTGATGAAAATCACTCACTTTATGGGCGCCATTATATCAAGGACAAACCCATTGTGGAACTGAAGGACGATGACTATTTGTACTATGTCAAAGTCTGATTTATTAGTGAATTGATTGATTCATTATTGATCAACCATTTTGTTGAAGGCTCAAAAGGACGGACTGATTGAGATTGACTTACATGTAGCGACGAACCCAAATGCGGAGGCGGAAAACCCATGTTTGCTGGCATGCATGGTCAACGATGGGGTGCCCACGTTTAAGCGAAATGAATTCTCGGAAGCGGTGGAAGAATGGGACAAACTGAGGCACGAAGTGCTGCGCGTTTGTGTCAACCAAATTCTGATTCCACTCTTTAAACGTGAATCGCANTATTTTATTTTTTAATTTTTCAGAAGGATGACATGAAAAGTCTCATCGAACTAATGTCACGCCGCCAGCCCCATCTTGTGGTTATTGGCGGGGAGGATTTAGATGCCCTACGACTGGTCATCGATGTACAAATGTGCATTGCGGATGCCTTACAACAGGGCGATTTGAATGCTCCGATGCAGATTCCCGTTGAAATTGCAAATAGCGATGCAGCAAGAGTATACATGAATAGCAGAATGGCTATGGTCAGTGAATTTCATATTATCGTGCTCATTTTTAATTAAACCTAAATGATAAATTTGACAATTTCAGCAAGAATTTCAAAAATATCCGCCACTTTTGCTCAAAGCGATTTCATTGGGCCGCTTTACACTCGATCCACTGATCGAAATTTGTCATCTTTGTAATGTGGATGAAGACATTCTATACATGAAATTTCATCCGTTGCAAAATGAAATTCCCAAACAAGAATTGTTATTCGCTTTGCAAATTGAGTGTATCAATCGAGTCAATGAAGTAAATTAGAAAAAACCAAAGATTAATCCATTCTGAAAAAGTAATTATCTTTAAAAAATTTCAAGGTTGGTGTTGACATCAACCGATGTTTGGAATTTCCGTACACCGCTGGTCTGTTGCAATTTGTGTGCGGATTGGGACCCAGGAAAGCATCACATTTGATCAAAATCCTCAAACAGAATGAAAATATTCTGGAAAGTCGCACCAAACTGGTCACTTATTGCCGAATGGGTCCGAAGGTGTTCATGAATGCTGCCGGATTCATCAAAATTGACACCACAAAAGTTGCCGATCGGACGGATTCTTACGTTGAGTAAGTTGTCCTTATTTGATCATTCTATCTTTTTATTGATTTATAGAGTATTGGATGGTTCTCGAGTGCATCCGGAAACCTATGAATGGGCACGCAAAATGGCCGTAGACGCCCTGGAATTGGAGGATCCGACTGACCAATCAGTTGCCCTTGAAGAGATTCTCAAAGCACCGGATAAGCTGAAGGAACTGGATCTGGATGCATTTGCTGAAGAATTGAGCAGACAAGTAGGGTGATAGGCATTTTTAGTTGGGATTGTAGAGAAATATGAGATGATATTATTAAAAAAAGAACACCTTTATTGATTAGGGGTTCGGGAACAAAGGAAGCACACTCTACGACATCAGAGCAGAGCTCAACTATCGCTACAAAGACCTGCGAGCACCGCATACTGCCCCGGCTGGAGAAGAACTTGCCCAAATTTTGCTCAAAGAGGACTGCTCCAATCTGAAAGGTGAGAGGTCACTGATCGGATATGAATAAACCTCAAAATTTAAGATAAACTCGTTCATGGCCAATGGTTACACGTGAAATATAAACGGTTGTCGGATCAGGATATTGAAAACTCGCAGGCAAGGATGAACAATACAACCGGCAAATGGATTTGTCCGTTTTGTCGCCGCGACAATTTCTTGGTACATATTATTCTGATTTGGTCAATTATTTACCATATATATTTTTGAATTTGATCCATTTAGACCCCCGAATTTGTTAACGAACACACTCGTCGAGGCGATTGTCCAGGAATACCGATTGGGATTCAGGTCCGTCTGGACAACGGCCTTAGCGGATTTGTATACATGAGAATGTTGAGCAACGATCAAAACAAAACACAAACCGTTGATCCGTCTAAACTGTTTAAGGTGATCGATTTCTTATTATTTTTATTTAATTTATTGTTTTTTAGCCTGGCCAATCCCAATATTTCCGCATTATGCGATTCAATCCCGAACGCATTCAATGCGATCTCTCGTGTCGTTCGGATGATTTAAAAGGTCAATATGAAGGAGCACAACAACAGTTCGACACACATTTTGACTACGACAGAAGTGAGGAAGACCAAAAGTTAAAGAAAAACAAAAAGGCGCAAAAGGACGAGGAGAACAAAAACAAACGAGTGGTGCGCCATGAATATTTCCAAAATCTGACCGATGAAAAGGCGGGGAATGTAGTTCGCAGAATGAAACAAGTGGGAATAAAGGACAATTAGTGATTAATTGTAAACTTTTTTGAAGGGCGGTAAAATAATTTGGCCATCCGAGAAGTCCGCAAACCATTTGATGTGCGCATGGAAGGTGACTAACGACATTTACCAAGTGATGCGGATAGAAGAGCGCGAGAAGAAAAGGCCCTTCGAGATTGGCAAGAAGCTGATAATCAACGGAGAGGTAATGATGGGTTGAGACAAAAACTCCGTGGATAGAGGGGGAGGTGGAGGCGAATTTTGGCTTAAAATGGAAGAATAAAGTAGGGGCTTAACCAGAAAAAAATTAGGGGGGAGGAATTAAGGACCACAGGATAAAATTTTGACGATTTTCAAAGGAAATCTGTCTTTTCTTCAAAAAATTTTTCTTTAAAAATTTTTTAACAAGGGCAGGCACCCTGTTGATTTTTTTTGGTCTTGGCATTTCGGGGGGGGGGGGCATTCCCTGGTCTAGTAAGTGTTTACCTCATGATCCTTAAAATAATCCCTTAAAATTTTTATATTTATCGGTTTTTCCTAACCATTTTCCCTCGTTTCAGCCCTTCGAAGACCTTGACGAGATCATCACGAGGTGCATCGAACCGATGGCAATGTACGCACAGAACATCCTCAGTTATCGTTACTACATGGAAGCCGGTTACATTCGGGAACAGATCGACAATTATTTGCGGGAACAGAAGAGGGGTGCACCGCAACGGATCCCGTAATTAGTGGGGGGATAATAGAACGATAAAACAAGTTTGAACAATTGTGGGGTTTCTAGTTCTAATTAATCTATACCGATATTTTAAGATACTTGATCACCGCTCTGCGCGAAAGACCTGGCCGTTTCATGCTCTCCTACTTGGCCGGCTCCAATCCACGACATGAATGCATGAGTGTCACGCCGAATGGGATCAAATTCCGTGGCAAAGTGTTCTCCAACACGGAGGAATGTGTGAACTGGTTCAAGGTTGGGATTGGGGTGCGGGTTCTGACGATGGTTCATTTGCACTGGGTTGATCCTTCAAAAAGGGATTTAATACACCCTATAATTACAGGCTGATTATGCACGTCGACTACAGGAACTCATGCAACAGCAAAGATAAAAAGGAACAGCACATTTAATATCAGTTGATCATCAGCCTCAAAACGGGATTGATTAGCCAATGTCCATTTCATCTTTCCCTTACATTTGTATTTATTTTTTGTCTCGTCTCCTTTTTGATTCATCTATATTTTTATTTATTTTTTTATTGAAATAAATATATTTCAATTAACTTTTAAATTATTCAATTAATTTACTGTTTTTGGACCCAAAAATCGTTCTTTCTACTTATGCTATATGGTGCCTTCCCGATCTTGGACTTGCCTCCAAAATGGCAATAACATCGCCTTCCTCCGACAATCCATTGTTGTTGTGTGTGTATTTTTCTACAAAACAATAACAATGGCAACAGGTTTTCCGGACCGGCGGCTGACTTAATTTGTTTGGTGGGCCGTCCCCATCCAGTGTGGCAGTCAGTTGGTCGGCCTCAATGATCACAGTTCCCAAACAGCAGCAGGAGGAGGGATCCGCCAGCCGATGATATTGCATCGTCGGTGGGAGTCCCTAATCCCGATGTCCCATCTCCCATTTATCCATTCGTTTTTTATTTTTTTCCTTTCCGTCTCTCTCTCGTCCGCTTCGATGGACTTCTTTATTGTAAATGGGACAAATGTGATCGGTGTTTATTTGTCCTAATAAGCCCAAAAACACTGATCAGGGGATCAGGCCAATTTACACGGATCTGCTGACTCATACACTTCCCATGGATCAATCAATGGCCAAATCTTGATCCATTTCAAGATTTCAACCACACAATTGGCTCGTGCCAAGCTTTGGGATTCATCTGCTGATCTGACCAAAACAGGAAATGGGCTCCATCCCATCAGTGATCAACTGATCCCTCTTAAATGGACCACGGAACACACTGACCAAGCCAATTCAGACTCGATCACACATTGATCGAATCCCATTGGGCATAAAACGGACAATTGGGCATCAAAATTTGTGGCGCTTTAGTGCATGGCATCGACGCCTTCACTTTTTCAGGCCGGTGAGCTTTTTGGGGGCCAATTTTTCTGCTTGATACAGTGTTGATTGTCCCAAAATTCGATGCCAATTGCCCATGCTTGGTGCCCAATTGTCCGGATACCCCTTGATCAGAACAAATTGGCCAGATCACTTATCAGTGATTACTTTTCAATTGGACCCAGTCAATCATCATCCTGCAATTCTCTGCTCCCCATATACATAACACATAAATATTCCCGCCAATTGCCCAAATGTGCAATCCACTGCCTCTTCTATCCCGTGTCAAATGCCCCATCACCCACCCCCTCCCTCCGTCCGGCAATTACCTCGCGCACCGCTCTTCCCGCCGGTGGACCGTCGATGACCACCAAACAGACAGACACAGACAGGACCCGCAATCAGCACTTTTGTCCTCCCCATAATATTGGATATGGATGATGAGGGAACTTGGAAAAAGGAATTGGGATGATCGATGTCCCGAGGGGAGGGGGAGGGACCATTTTGGCTGTCGAATTTTGGAATTTGTATATCGAAGGGATCGCTTCCTCCATTATGAGGAGGACCAAATACAATAGGTAAAAAACTTGAGTTTTTTTTAAGTGTTCGAGAGGTTCTCGATCTATGTCATGGCGAGAGTCAAGTTCGATCTGCGATCCATTTTCCCACCAATGTATTGGGATAGGACAAACCTTGTTTTAAAACACCTTCCGGAACAATCAAAAATGGGTTTTGCCTCTTGGGACCATCCAACTTCCGACAAAAAATAATGTTTATCCGTTATGCCAAAGTGTCCTTTAAACGGCAAAATCGCAAAGTTCACTGTCGGATATTAACCATCTTCTCACCGTATTGAGCGGTCGGACCAGATTATTATTATTGTCAACCCTTCACTCAATTGACGACCAAAATGCCTTTTCCATGTAAAAAATTCGTCAATTTTCAGCAACAACCAAAATTTGGTTACGGTACCCTACAGTCCACCATTTTGCCCTCTGTGTACGGTGCTTCCCGTCGATGGATTGGCCCTTCTGGTTGCCCTCGGGCATCAACCAATCTCTCCCGTTGCCTGCACTGCTCCAACTTCTTCTGCTGATCACTGTCAGGGGGTGCGCCCCGCCTGGCTTCATACCCTCCCAAGATCCCGGTAAGGATTTGTTTCTGGTTAATAAGTAAGACAATCCGAATCTTGTGAACCCTCGAATCGCAAAAAAAGAAACTAAATAACCAAATCCCATCACCGTAAAAAATAATAGAAAATTACTTTCCGCACCATCTCCTTCTTTCCCATGATGACAGTAATCAAGATTCAAGAAACGCACTCGACTTGGTAAAACTGTTGCAAAAATGTTGGAAAATATTGTTTCGGAAAAGTTGGAAGATCAGAGTTAGTTCAGATTCGTTTCGCGTTCGAAAAATTATTTTGCATTTCATCTTGACATGAAATTACCAACTGAACCATAACCTACAGCGTATGCCAGCGCCCGTTGCTCGGATCTGATTCTTTACCCGATCAACGCGGTCGATCAGTCAGATCAGTACAGGTCAACGGAGGGAATTCACGTTCTGATCACTTGTCTAAAAATCAATTGTTTTTCCTTCCAGATTCGATTACAGTGATGTGGGCTTCGGCAACACCCACAACCAAGGGGCCACGGTTACGGTAATCAATAAGCAAAAAAGTTTTCTATTGGCCCATTTGATGATTGATTCACTGTATGTACAGATCACTTGCACCACGGGGGGACAGCCCGCAACAGTAGAGGGCTTTGATCAGGTGAGAACTGATCGGCAGATCATCTGATCTGATCCAATACCGTATACCCTTCCCCTTAAAGCAACGCTCCTCGATCACCGCCAGTCCAGCGCTGATAGCCACCTGTATAAATGTCGGCGGCTCCCAATACACTTGGGTAAGGGACAAAAACGAAAAAAATGAAATTTCAAAGGGGAAAACAACTTGCCAGAACCACCCTCGATCGAACCTCGATCTGCATATTATTGGCCGGATGGTTAATTGACCAAGAATGACATACTGTAGTACCGTAGTAGGCTGATCTGTTTGATTTTTCGGTAAATTTAGACCCTCAAGACCCAATTTAGGTCGTTTATTTTTAAAATCAGATAAATCGCGAACTTAAATTCTTGGAATTCTCTGAATTTTAATGGATTTTCGGACCCTTTCAGACCATCAATGCGAGGATCCTCCAGTTTGTGGACTGCCGACTCTGACTTTGATGGATTTGCTGTGGAAATGCCCATTTGATCCGTTGGGATCATACTTTTATCCTTCTATTACTGCCAAATGGATCAGTAGGGATCGGATTTTTAGACCAAAACATTTTTCAGTGATGCTAAAAACGGTTAAAACTAAAAACCGATTTTGCCCCTTTTGGCTAAAATTTTTCAAAAATCCACAAAACCAGAAAATTTGCCTCTTTGGAGAATTTAAAATATTTTGAGAAGATTTTTAAAAATCAGAGCCCTACCGATAATTCATTGATCAATGACGAACAAAGATCAAGATCATCTAAAAAACAATATTTTCGATCGGAAAATCTATTAATTTCTTTAAAAATTAGTTGGTCCTCCCACTTTATCTCCTCCTAATACTCTCAGTTTTATCATTTGTAAAATTTTAAATCCATAATAAATTTCTCAAAATGGCGCAAAATGTCAAAACAATGCCATCCTTTCAGGAGCTTGTCCATAATGGATTTGGCAACAGAAAGGGGCAACAAATAATAAATAAATGGCGCGGATTTGGAGTTGTGGGGGAGGCGGCACGGGGGACCTTTAATCCGAAAATTGGACGAACACACAACACGGGGGCAATGGGCACAATGATGGACAAAATCACTCATCCCCACCCTCCAAATCCAAATTGGGCCAAATTGGACATTCAAGCCGGAAGATTCACCGGAGGAGAGGGGATGAGCAATTGCTTCAAAACTGGACTTTCTTTGTACTGCTCCATATTCATGAAGTCCAACCACTCATTTGGGCCTACCCATTCTCTCCGTCCTATTCCGTCTTGGATCAGCCTTTCTCCTCCTATATTCAATTGTCATTGTGTATCGCTCCATCTTCGCGCGGTTCTTCTACTCATTTTGGGCTTTAATTCGACATTTCTCTACCTCCCCCACCATCCCTCTTTGTCTTTTTCTCTTTTCTCCCTCTTCGCTTTACTGTACTGCTCCATCTTCACGGGTTCACCAGCAGCCCCCTCCGCTCATTCCCCCTCCTCCGCTGTTAATGCATTTGCCCTCGCCCAAAATTGGGTTAAAAGTGCGCCAAATGTTAGTGCAAATGCCCGGACAATTAATGGCTGAGGGAAAAGACAACGAAAAGTTACCGAGGTCCCTCACCACCCAACCCCCACCCCATAAATGTCTCCTGTCAATCACCGAAAGATTTTTGGGGCAAAGGACCTAATTAGGGGGGGGGGGGAGACGAGAAATCGGCCGAAAAGTGGGGGAACAGACAAGACCAACCAAGACGAATGGCACTTTCCAAGCTCATCCGTCCAAATACATCCTATAGATCACTTTTAGGGAGTTTCTAAAAGGGACGGAATTGACAAAAAATTCGAATCCAGGAATGAAAACAGAATTGTGAACAAAATTTGATTAAATGCAAAAACTATAGAGACCAAATTTGGTGTGGTGGATTCGGGTTTGGATCCTAGGAGGGGAGAATTCGGCCCAGTTTAATTTTTTCCCGAATATATTATAATACCAATACCATAACAAAAAGATCAGTATGGTTTGATAGTGAATTAGATTTTGGTCACGGTATACATAATGTACGGTCCGCAAAAAACCGTATTCGGCAGATCATAAACTTTTTTAACCCTGATAATGCCCCAAAAAATCACCAAAATACACATTTTCTTGCCATTGTTCCGCTCCAATTGCCAAATTTCTCATCGATGGATTATCCGCCCCCCCCCAAAAAAAAGTTACAGTACCCCAACCCCCCTCATCCTCACCCTCTGTAAGATGGGGAGTAACAACGATGTTAATTGGCGTGTGAGGAAAGAAAGACAAATGGACAACAAACAAATGATTGACGGAAGGACGAGTGGGCGGAACGGGACGGGAAGAGACAGGGTGAAGGCCAGTCCCGTCAGAGTTTGGTGTCGGAGTGTTGCCAACTCTAAGGGGAAATCGGGGGTCAAAGTTAGGGGGGTTGTTCTGTAAGGGGTGAGGAACTACAACCGTACCCCACCTGGAACCGGAACGAGCTTTTCTTACGGGGTCGGTGTTATTAAGTTTGATCAGTTGGGACATCTCTTGATCTAAGGACTACCCTGGATTCCAGGATCCTGAAGTGATCCGATTATCTGTCAGCATCGTGATCTTTGCAATTCCTAACAATAAGATTTAGAACTATTCCCCCCCCCCAAAAGCCTATTTAGCACTGCAAAATCTGCTTCAGAATTTACTAAACGTCCTTTGAAAAATGGGTCCACGGAGCTCGAATCCCCCGACAATCCATCGCCACAATCATGAACAGCACCAGCAGCACCACAATCATCGGAGTGGGCCAAAAAAGGAGTCAAAAGGTGGCGGAGACGGAGGAGGAGGAGCAATGGATGGCAAATTGCGCCGGAACCGGACAACCTTCACCACCTTCCAGCTGTACGAGTTGGAGCAGGTCGGAACAATTTGGGAGCTTAAAATCCGGAATCGAACAATCAAAACGGTCAAATTTTCCGCAGGCCTTTGAGAAGTGCCACTATCCGGATGTGTTCGCGCGGGAGCAGTTGTCGCAGAAGATCCGCTTGCCGGAAGTGCGGGTGCAGGTCCGCGTCATTAGCAATATGGCCAAATGATCCGTTTATTCCCTTTTTCAGGTCTGGTTCCAGAACCGAAGGGCCAAATGGTTAGTCAATGAGATAAGAGAATGATCACTCTGATCACTTCCAACTTTGCCAGGCGTCGTCAGGACAAACAGGAGGAGATGAAGCTGAAGGCCCTGAAGACGCCCATGAGCACATCGTCCGCGACGAACGCGGCCAATTACCTGTCCGACACTGCCGCGGGTGGATGTTGGCCCTGGACAATGACCGCGGCGATGGCATTTTCGGCGGTGACCGCGGCCAACAGGTCCGAACCACACTCCCTCCCCATCCACAATTTTGCGGTTACGATCCTTGGACAGGCGGGGATTAATGCTTATTCAATGCGGATTTGCAACAGGATTTGTGGATTTTTATGGATTTGGGTTTCTGAGAACCCCATGGTTATCCCATCGGGATTGAACCATGCAGGATTCCGGCCCCAAAGTTTTCCATGACTTTGTCCAAGGGTCCGGAACCCATTACCATATTCCATTACATCATGGCGGAATGAACAAACTATTCCACAAGATATTGTTGTTGTTGTTGTTGTTGCCCAATGCTATCCAGGGTCGAGTAATATGGGAAGAAGTTGTTCTGAAATAACAATTGGGTTGTTCCAGAGGTCCAGAGGCTTAAGAGTTGTGGGGAATGCGCTGCATTCGAACAAATGGGACACATTATGAGGAGCTAGTTGGCAGTTCGGACAGGAATCGTTGTTTCGACGATTAATTCGAAACAAATAGTCGTTCAACTTGCTGCAATAGCCCGAACGAAGTTGAGCCAACAGAACCCGTGTAGGGCGGGGTAGTTTCTGCTCGGTGGCTGACACTTTCGGCGGAGTATGCCCCAACACTTTATTATGCGAATAATTTCTCAACGCTGATGAGACCGCCAGAGTGTG
>LDKF01000959.1:35700-50206 GCA_001026735.1 Rotylenchulus reniformis
TTGAAACCGTTGGAAATAGAGTTGGAAATCTGGCTTAAAGCCGTGGAAGTAGAGTGCATGGGACGGAAACCATGCTGGTGTTGGGATGGCGGTAGACTTTCCACAATATGTGGGAGAAGAAGTTTTTCAAGGACTTTTACGGCCGGACAGAGGAGTGAAATAGGACGGTAAGAACCGGAGGAATTTGGGTCTTTGCCAGGCTTAGGCAGTGGAATTATGACGGAAGATTTCCAAATAGCCGGAATGGAACAATTAGCCAATGAGCTGTTGAATAATGCGCATAGGAATTTGATGCAGCAAGGGCCAAGATGTTTTAGATGTAATATTGAAATTCCATCGGGGCCGATCGCCTTGGAGTTCTTTGCGCTCTTAATGGCCGCCTCCACATCGCCAGGACGAAATGTGGGAGAATCTCCTAAGGGATCAGCTTTGATGGCCCGAATAGATTTCCTCATTCTGCGGTCCGATTGGTGTAAGCGAATAGAAGTAAATTGTTTAGTGAATAGGGTGGCAATTTTGGAAGGATTACAATACTCGCGATCGTTGAATTTTATAGGATTGTTGGAGCGGGGACAGGACTTCCCAGATAGGGACTTGATGACCCTCCATAGAGGAGCCCAACAGCCGCTATTCTTGGAGGGAGCAATGGCATCGACGGAGTCCCGCCAAGCTTTCTGGCGCTCTGACGCTATTAGCGTGGAAATACGATCGTTGAGTAAAGAGATGCCTGGTGAGTGTGGCGCCCTGGCACGGAGTCCATCCCGTTCCTTAACAAGGTCTTTGACCTCCTTGGAAAGGTGCGGGGCATAGAATTTTCTCCGGCCTCTGGGGATGCATTGATTGCTAGCGTCGTTAATTATGTCACGGAAAACCCGTTCATTTCGTTGGGCGCAACCCAGAAGTGGAATATGGGAGCGGAAAGAGCGTTCAGAGATAGTAGTGAATTTGGCCCAATCGGCTTTATTGAAGTTGGACAAGATATTCCTGGCCCGGCTCGGGNCAATGAGCTGTTGAATAATGCGCATAGGAATTTGATGCCGCAAGGGCCAAGATGTTTTAGATGTAATATTGAAATTCCATCGGGGCCGATCGCCTTGGAGTTCTTTGCGCTCTTAATGGCCGCCTCCACATCGCCAGGACGAAATGTGGGAGAATCTCCTAAGGGATCAGCTTTGATGGCCCGAATAGATTTCCTCATTCTGCGGTCCGATTGGTGTAAGCGAATAGAAGTAAATTGTTTAGTGAATAGGGTGGCAATTTTGGAAGGATTACAATACTCGCGATCGTTGAATTTTATAGGATTGTTGGAGCGGGGACAGGACTTCCCAGATAGGGACTTGGAGGGAGCAATGGCATCGACGGAGTCCCGCCAAGCTTTCTGGCGCTCTGACGCTATTAGCGTGGAAATACGATCGTTGAGTAAAGAGATGCCTGGTGAGTGTGGCGCCCTGGCACGGAGTCCATCCCGTTCCTTAACAAGGTCTTTGACCTCCTTGGAAAGGTGCGGGGCATAGAATTTTCTCCGGCCTCTGGGGATGCATTGATTGCTAGCGTCGTTAATTATGTCACGGAAAACCCGTTCATTTCGTTGGGCGCAACCCAGAAGTGGAATATGGGAGCGGAAAGAGCGTTCAGAGATAGTAGTGAATTTGGCCCAATCGGCTTTATTGAAGTTGGTGAAAGTAGCGCGAGGCATAAAGGAGCCTTCCGGGTTAGCATTATGGATGGTGGTGACAATTGGAAGGTGGTCAGAATTCAAGCGGATAAAAGTCTGCCAGTCGGCCAAAGGAGCCAATGAATTAGAAATCAGGGTAATGTCTGGGGACGTTGGGGCACCGTTGAGAGGCAGACGGGTCGGGGATTTTGAATTCAGGATAATGAAATCGGAATTTTCGAAGTCTTCGGCAAAAGATGCCCCGCGGGCGTCACTCATGGATGAATACCATAGCGGGTCATGAGCATTAAAATCGCCCAGTATGATCGTGTGTTCATTATGTGGAATAGATAGTAGGGTGGCAACATTGGGCCTATATCCTTGTGTGCACGAGCTAACCGGCGGGATATAGCAGTTATGTATGACAATATCCCCAACCGGAAGCACGGCCCGGACAGTGAGGCGCTCAAAATGTTGGTCCGCCGCGACCAGATTGTCGTAATTAGGCATTGTAAAGTTGACGCTATTGTGGATTAAGAAAGCGAGGCCACCACCGCGACTAGAGCGGTCTTTCCGGACGCAAGTGAAATTAGGAATATTGGGTGATGGTTGGTCAGGATTTAGTTTGGTTTCTTGCAAAGCCGCGATTAAAATCGAGTGTTCGGATAGAAATGCAGAAAGCTCGGTGTATTTCCGGCTTAGCCCGTTGATATTTAGTTGGAGTATAGGGATAGATTTGTCATTTATAGGATTGATGGGGTCAGGAATGGGGCGAGGGGCATTTTGCAGGCAAGTGGGACAGGAATAGGTAATTCTGTTGTAGTCGGATAGATTATGTAGTCCGCTGCAAATAAACGGGATGTGGACCCATTTGTTGCAGGATGCGCAAAGCACAGAGCCTTGCTTCGAAGAGTTGGCGCATGAGACACCACAAGTGGCACAAGGCCACCGGATGGGACCAGGGTTAGATTCGATACCAGCGCGGAGTAGAAGAATACGGAGCAGAAGGGCTGGAGTCGACTGCCCCGAAAGTAAAAACCCGACCTGGATAGCTTTGGGAGAGTAATTGGAGCCATTTGCAGCGCCGATGGTGTTGGCGTTGTCGTCTGCACTCCGCGAAAGCGGCTCCATTGCAGACNAGGATTGTTGGAGCGGGGACAGGACTTCCCAGATAGGGACTTGATGACCCTCCATAGAGGAGCCCAACAGCCGCTATTCTTGGAGGGAGCAATGGCATCGACGGAGTCCCGCCAAGCTTTCTGGCGCTCTGACGCTATTAGCGTGGAAATACGATCGTTGAGTAAAGAGATGCCTGGTGAGTGTGGCGCCCTGGCACGGAGTCCATCCCGTTCCTTAACAAGGTCTTTGACCTCCTTGGAAAGGTGCGGGGCATAGAATTTTCTCCGGCCTCTGGGGATGCATTGATTGCTAGCGTCGTTAATTATGTCACGGAAAACCCGTTCATTTCGTTGGGCGCAACCCAGAAGTGGAATATGGGAGCGGAAAGAGCGTTCAGAGATAGTAGTGAATTTGGCCCAATCGGCTTTATTGAAGTTGGACAAGATATTCCTGGCCCGGCTCGGGTTCCCTCTGTTCGGTTATTTCTATTCTTGGCAGCATTTTATATTTTTAAGTTGATCACTTCTGATCACTCTCATAGGTGATCATGCTGTCCTAACTGTTATTCCATTTTCAGTAATGGATCCGGCTTTGCTCTTCCGTCGCCTCCGGATGACCCGGCCCACCGGATCCCGGATCCGTGCTCCTCCTCCTCTTCCGCTCCGATCACTTCCGATCAGCAACTCCATGTTCCCCCAGCGGATGATCTACTCTTCCCCCCATTCTGTCCCCAGTTCTTCCCTTCCGGCAACAACAATTTCCTCGACTTTTCGGAACTTATGGACCCAAACTCGTCCGCTTCCGCCGCTTTCTACTTGCCCTATTGCGCATTTCCGGGAGCCGCAGGGATGTCCCTTGACTACGGAGGCGGCGGAGCACAACAGCAACAGCAACAGCAAACACCTTATTGTTATTTTGCACAATTCCCGGCAATGATCGCGGGAGAGGGCGGAGGAGACGGAACAGGACAAGCTGCAGAAGCGCAGCGGAAGGGGCAGCGGAAGAGTACCGAGACGGAATGATCGGGGGAAGATATGTAGAAGAATGATTAAAATCAGGAACTGATCGAGCTAATTCCGAATAATTGTCTGATCGAAATGTTCGGGAATGGGAAGAAGAATGCCCAGATCAACATCGGATCGGAAAGATCTGGAGATTCAAGAGGGCATTAAGAACTAATGTGCAGAAATTTCTGGGTTACACATTATCTTTTCCTGATCAGCATTCTGTGCCTTCCGTTTCCCGATCGTGGCTCCTCTTTCTTGCCCTCAACATCTCTTTCTCTTCCGATTCGCTGTCCGCCTCTCCGTTGCTGCTGCTGGTGGTCGCTCCTCCACCTTCTGACGGAATGCCATCTTTGCCGTTCCGTTTGCCAAAATGCCATTCCTAAAATATTCCAAAATTGGTACAAACTCCATTTTAGCCTTAACTAGTTGTCATTTGTCCCAATTATCCCAGACGATTCCAAATTATACCATTTGTCAAGCTTGGTCCCAATGTGTTATGAATCAAAACTCTTTTAGCTAATGCCTAAAATTACAATTTTCCATCCATTTCCTTCATATTCACGTTATTTCCAATTCCTTTTCCAACAGGTCCATTTGATTCCATTTGGCCAGCTCATTTTGGCATTTTCGATTTTGGATTCGCTTGGGACTATTTTTGGCATTTTTGGCACTTTTACATAAGATAGTTGCGTCGTTTGACCAATTTGTCCACCAAATTTCTTTGGCTTTATTCCCCCTGTTTTTCTTCCCAATTGGTCCACCGACCTTTGGCCCCGGGAACTTGTCCATCCGTTCCTCCTCTTCCTCCCTACTTCCATCATCATCCTCTTCTTCCTCCTCCTCTTCTTCCTCTTCCGACGAGATTGAGCTTGTCCTCCTCTTGCCAATCTCTTCCGGCGGATGTTGTTGTTCTTCTTCGTCCTCATCCCCAAGAGTCCATTTATCCCTCCGATTTGTCCACTTTTCAATGCCACCCTTTTCCTTTTAAAGTTCGAACTTTTTCGACCAATTCCCTAACCTTTATACCTTCTGTTTGGCCTTGTCCAACAATTGGACAATTGCCGTGTATCCAAATGTGTCAGCATCGTCCCGAGGTGTCCGATTCCATCTGAACAATTATTTGTTCTGTAACATTAGGAATCCCTCCCTAATCCGGGTTTGGATCCAATTCTGGCCACAAATTCCGTTCTGATCCATATCCTCCCCTGCTGATCAGAACTTGCCTGTCCCGCGGTTCCACATCCACTCGGCCAACATTCAGCAGGAACTTCACCAGCTCAATGTGCCCCTCCGATGCGGCCAAATGCAATGCTGTCCGCTTGTCATAATCGCTCAATTCCAAGTCGCCCCCTATGAAAGGACAAATGATCAAAATCAGAGATTGATCAGTCCGATCAGTCCCAATTCACCTTGCAAACAGATGCGCCTGATCGTGTTCAAATCGCCCGCTTTGGCTGCGAACAGCAGGGACACCACCTGGTCCCGCTCGAACTCGCCAAAACGCTTTCGCGGATCGAACTTGGACGACTCCGTGTGGGCCAACGAATCGTAGTTGTGGAAGTTGAAGCGTTTGATCATCTCCTGAAGGCGAATTTCAGATCAGAGGATGAAGAAAGCTGATAAGTGAATTTGGATAATGGGAATTTGATCAAAATTTATGGATTGTAGGATGCCAACTGAGTACTCGAGATTAGATATTTAGATCAGAGCATTCTAATTAAGAAATTTTTATCAGGGAATGGTGATCAGATTTCCTACTAGTCCATATATCAGAATATTCTGATCAAAGAGTACAATGTACTGATCAAGGTTTCCCGATCAGAAAGAACAGATCAGGAAAATGAGGCCATTTGAGTATCACAATCAGAACGGCATTGGAGGATGTGGATCAAATGATACCGATATTAATCTGTCAAATATGACAAACTACTCCCAATGAGAAGGAAATTCGATTTGGCAAATTCAGATCTGAAGTGAGAACCTTGCAGAAAGCGACCCCGCGGCAACTGTTGCCCATGCTGTCCAGGGCGGGCGACCACAGGCAAATGCCCATCAGATTCGGCACCACAACAATCAGAGCGCCGGAGACGCCCGACTTGGCCGGCAATCCCACATGGAAGGCGAATTGGCCCGAGTAGTCGTACATTCTGCGCAAAATTTGAGGGGTACGGTAGTCGGATAGAGCAAAGGAAGGAAAGGTATACGGTACCCGCAAGAGTACATCAGTGACAACACATCCCGACAGGGTCTGCTCTGCACACATCGTTCTTCCGTCAGCGGACAAACACCTTACAAAACGTGATGGAACATGCCATTATGGTGTGTAAATGTATAATGTACCTCCATTGGCCAATGTGGCGGCCATCACCTGTAGAAAATGAAGATGATTTTTCCAAAGTGGCACTTTTCGATTACCGCGGCATTTTCGCAGTTTGTCTCCAGGGAACAGAGTTGGAAGTAAAAGTCCAAGGCCTCTTGCAAGGAGGCGGTCTCCGGTGGGAAGCACTTGTACTCCTTGAAAACCACGAGGAGAGTTGGGATCAACGACGGGGATTGAAACCTTCATGTAATAGGCAAGGGCACAGTTCCGGTCCGCTGTGATCCGTTCGGAGAGGAATCTGAATAATTTGGTCATCATGGACCTTGATAAAATAATGGAGTTGTCCAACAAGTTTGATCCCTCTTTTCCCCCACTCACACGGCGTTGTTGAATCCGACATACTGGTTGCCCGCCAGCTTTCTGTACTGCTTCAAAATGTAGTCAAACCTGTCGGCCAAGTTCAGTTTGTTCTGGATCAGCGAAGTGACAACTGAGAGAGAGAGAGAGATGAGACATGAGATACAGATGAAAATATTGAAAAGAAACTGACTGATTGCCCCGGAGTTGACCTGAAATTGGCATGGGATCAGTGAAGGTGCAATACTAAGAATTTACCATCGGATTGTGGGGTCTGTTTTTAGCATCCAAACAGATCTCGTTAAACAATCGACCAGAAGGCTGAAAATGGACAATTTAGAATATAGAAACAACTGATTTGAAAAATCCAGAAAATTATCAAAAATATCCAAATTGTTATAAAATATCGAAAAATGGCAAAGATACAGTGCCTATAAGTTCCGAAATATGTCAATCTCAATTGTGTCAAAATCGGCCCATTTTGGAATGGGAAAATATTGTGAAAAATAATAAATGCCAAAATCTTTAAAGTCCCAAAAAGTATAAAAATGATCAATTTTCCCAAATTTTTTCCAAATTGTCCCAAACTGAGCCCACCTCTTGGCCCACATACTGGTGGACCACGTCGGCGCCCAACTCGGAGGCGGCCAACGCGTAGTTGAACGCCTTGGACACACTTTGCAGACAAAAGCACTGGCTGGTGTCGCCGAGCGCGAAGCGTTGTCCGTCGATGGTGCAAATGGCGACGCCCCAGTGGGCCGGATCCTGACGCGACAGTTGCGGAATGTAATCCGCAACTTGGCCATCCCGGATCGGTGCGCATGTTTCGTAGATCTCACGGATGATGCCGCAGAAATAGCCCCAGGAGGGCACGACCAGGTTGTTCTGCAGGGTGCGCGTGATCAGGGTCAGACTCTCGGAGATGCATCTGATGAGTCGGGAGTGATCGGAGGTTGTGTTGGTTGAGTTGCCCCCGGGGGAAGTTGTGGTACTTGCGAAATGCGTTGCGCGGCAACTTCCAATGTTTGGGGTCCTTTGCCTCCTTGTCATGTTCCTCCGACTCCCGTTCCAGCTTCCAGATCTGCTCCATCATCGGCAACAATCGCGGGTCACTGCGCGGGTATAACCCATACGATCTGAGCACCTTGGTAGAAGAGGGATGGGGTAAGGTCAAAGCATATTTTTAGGTAATTGTCCATAAAGGTAAATATTGGTCAAAGATATCCCATCATATGGGTACGAAATTAGCCCCCAAATCTCGCGTTATCCAAAATCAAGTTGGCCCAGAATGCCCCATTATCTAGGTTCAAATTGGCCCAAAAATCCCATTAGTTGGGCCCAAAAGGCCCGAATAGTCTCATTATTTAGGTGCAAAATAGCCCGAAATGTCTCATTATATTGAGTTGTGTTGTTTCAATTTGGCTAAAAATCCCCTATAATGATCCGTGTTCAAAAAATAATTGCCAAATTGGTCCAAATTGTCCCACAGTGATCAGTTTGCCAATGGACGCCTCCGGCTTGTGCGGGATCTTGAACAGCTCGAAGATCACGTCCTCCGGGTCCTTCTCCGATCGATGGAAGCAACTTGACAGTCCACCATCCTGCAGGGAGTTGCGCTGTTGCAGAAATCGTTGCAGATTTTGTACGGAGGAGTTCTGACGCTGCAACATCGAGCGGAAGTCACTCACTGAAAAAAATAATGAAAATAGGAGGAAGGAGAAGGATATGGATGAATCCGAATTGCAAGGATTTTTGATATTTGTGAAAAATGAACCAAGCTAGGGCCCAAATTGATCCCGGAATGGTCCCCAGTTCCATTGGTCCCAGTCTAAAGCTTCGTAACTTACCAAAACCTTAACCTTCTAACTGTCCCTTACACAATCGACGGGTTATTAGTCGTTCTTTGGGGTCTTGGGAAACATTCCATTCAAGCCATAATTCTCATCCTCGCCCTGTCATGGAGATTGTTATCCGCCGGGGAAGTTCCGGCCCTTTCACAGCACCCGAGCCTTCCCCTCGATCATTCTTCCTCACTTTTTCTTGCTCTTATTAGCCTTTTCATGTCCTGTGCTTCTCCCCCCCCTCCACTTTGTATTTTTCGTTTGTGATCGGCCAATAAAGTGAAATAATAATTGGCCTTTTGGGGAGAAGGAAAATTTAAAAGTTATGAACTCAAAACTAATAGAAACAACAAAAATAAAGGGAAAAGATAACCGACCAAATGGTTTGTTTGGCTGTGACGGTCGTTGCTGATGTTCTACTGGGGCCGGTTGCGCAGACATCGTTTGTGTTTCTGTTTGCCGTTGTTGTTGGGAATGGGGTTGTTCCACAACCATTCTTCACAGTTATTTATTTGGGGGGTTTCCTCTGATTAGGGATTTCCTATGATCAGTCACTTATATAGGGGGTATTCCTCCTCGGGTGTCTGATCAGTCGTCTCCGATCACTTTTGTGTTCCCCAGATCACTGATCGGGTGACGTTTGTCGCTTTTCGCCCTTTTGGAAGGGAACGGAGGCGATCAGTCAGCCAGACGAGAAGAAGGAAGAGGAGGGGATACTTTTCAGGTTTTGGAGTCATAAATTTGGCCCAAAACTCATAAAATGGGGAAGGTGGAAGGTGAAGGCACACGCCACGGGGAACAATAACAAAACCGTAAAAGGGGGAAAATGAACGGAAGGGATCAAGATCAAGACCGGTGATCTGATCACGACTCATCAGCTGACTAACCCTTTAATGACTTTCGAAATCGCAAAATTTCATTCTCCGAAGTCAAAAAATGGCCAAAAAGATAGAAATCACAGACATACACGTGTGCATGTACTTGAAATAGGCATTTTGCAGTACCCATTTCTCTGCAATTTTTAAACTCGGCCAGAGAATATTGAAATTTGGACCAATGGATAAAATGACTAATTAAGATCCTTTATTGATACAAAAAATGCAAAATTATCATCGAAATTATCCAAATACCATAAAATGTTCCCAAAATGACAGGGATTTGCAGCCTCGAGTTGTGCCAAAATGTTCTATGTCAAAAGTCTCAAATACTCAATCAGTGTCAAAATTTGCCCATACCTTAAAAAATAATTGGTTAATGGTCAAAAATCCTTTTTCATACACTGAAGATCCTTAATATGATAAGGCCAATACGTCTGGATATGACAAATAAAAAAAGCATATGTTAAGAATACAAAATTCAACTCTAAAAATGAGTCAAAAATACATAATAAAAAGGCTAAAGTGCGTCCATAGTTGTCGGCTGGAAGTGCTGATCGATCTCTTCTCAATTGATCCATCGGTTCCGGGGCTTCCGATCAGATTTGGCACTCGATCAGACAGCTCAATGTGCACATCTTCTTCACCCTTTGAAAACGGGAAAATGCCAATGCGGAATTGAACCAACGACACCAACCTCGGATCACCACACAGCGAATGCATTCGCCACCACTTGCAATAGGCGGACCAGTCGCGGCACTTCACCATCCGACGAGGCGTTTCCGGCAGAAGAATCTCTGAAAATCCGAATTTTGGCCAATTATGAATTAACCGTCCGATCTGGCAAATTACGCCACTCTGCCCTTTAGACCAAAAGTTCGGTTCCCTTTCGGTGCAAATATTTTTTTGGCCATTCTTTTTTGCCGCTCCTCACCCATCAGAGTGCCATGCCCTTCCTCCTCCTCCCCTTCCTCCTCTTCTCCGCTCTCTTCTGGCGCCGGCGGGAATGGCGGGATCACGCCTCGGCCCAATCCGGATCCGGCCCCTCCGCCGCCCGTGCATATCTTCACCTGAACTTTTTTGATTCCGTCCGATCTGTCAAGTTACGCCACTGTGGTTCGGTTCCTCTCACATTGACAATGGTTTTCCGCTGGGCGCCCTTTTCCGTGGATGCGGCAGCTGATGAACTGCCGCTGATCTCCGAATTTGGCAGGGGCCCACTTTTGATCGGCTTGGTGCCAGTTTTGGCGTTTCGCACCGGGTTTGGCGGCGCCAGGGTGGTGGCCACCGAGAAAGACCTGTGGGCCAAATGGGGGGAATGTCCATGATTAATTGGCCCGATCTGACTTTGTAAGACCAGTGGTCTCCTTGTCTGATAATTAAACTGATCACGCCCTGATAATCCAATTGGTCCATTGATTGAATCCCTTTCCTTCCTTTATAATCGGCCAAATAGCTATCCCATAAAATTGGCCATAATCAAATTGGTCCCTTTTACAACAACAATTAGGAGCAATCAGCCTGGCCATGTCATAATCTACGGTAATATTCCCATGAGCTCACCTGGATTGCTCAAATTTGGCCAATCTTTTTTTGCTGCAATTTTGCCATGATGGCACTGACCCTTGATCAGTGTCCCTATGTGTCACAACTGTTGTCCATATCCTGTTAATCCGCTAATCCCTTCACCATCAATCTATGACTGCCCTTCAATGGACCCTGCTTTCCCCTAACTCACTTCGATGTCAGCACATGGGGCGTTGTGGTTGCTGCGATCTTGTTGGGTCTGAAGGTGTGCTTGCTGCTGCTGCTGCCTCTGCTCGTCGTCTTCCACGGCTTTTTCGTCGTCGTCGTTGTCGTGGTCACTTTCTTTCTGCCCCTTTGCACAATCGTTGTCCTTGGCCGAGTGACTGGTCGCCCTGTGGACGAGCAATGCTTTCCATGGGCTGTTGTGGTTGTGTTGCGGGCCATGGTTGTTGTTGTTGTTGCAGTCGTTGTACTGCTTGCCGTCGTTGTCGCAGGTGTTGTCTGGCTGGCCGTCTGATTGGAACTTGTTGGCGACATGGTAGTTGAGGCTAAATACTATGATTATTATATGAGAAGAACAAGATCCAGATCAATGCCATAGAGGTTAATGATATAAACCATGTGATCTAGTGAATCGATTCAAACAAACTTATTCTGCCACCCATGCTTATCAATACCCAGATCAGGTGAATAGCAATGATCTGGAACAAATTGTTCCCCGCTCACCGTTCTTCCGTCCGCCTCCGAACCTTTCCAGCACTTCGTCCGCCACCATCCTCACCGCCTCCCATGTTTCCTCCGCGGTGTCCATGATCTCCGCTTCGGGCAACAAGAACCCCGTGCTGTGCAACATGTTCTGGGGTCGAAGTTCGATGAGGAAGGAGTAGGGAATGTTCAGGGCGCCCTTGGCGTAGTCGTGCGAAGCGCCCGAAGCTTCATCTTTAATTAATAAATAAGCAACCGGGATGACTAAAATGATATTAAAATGTGCTGACAGAGAAGGTCCGCTCCAGAGCCGACTTGGTAGTCCGTACCGTAGAGCCGCTTCAGGGCCTGGATCGCTCGCAGAGAGAGAGGACGCTGAATGGGAAAAATCTTTGATTCTATTTTTTGATCTAATCTGATCTCGATTAGCTCCGGAAATTCAATTTTCCCTCAGGCATTGATCACACCCCGGACACCGTTAATTGATCAGATTGATCCGGATCACAATTTGCAGATTTTGGTTGACGGAGATCAGATTCATTCCATTCTTGCTCATCCCTCCAAAACCGGTCAGAACCAAAGCCCATCGTCATCAATTTTCGTCAATCTTCTGCATTTTTTGATCCGCTCTCCGCCGCGCGCGAAACGGTGTTCTGTGCGGAAGTTCGGCTGATCTGATCGGATGGATCCGATAAGATCAGACACTTCTGCTGCTGATCAGCGATGCCCTGGGGGCACAACAAGCCGATCAACCAACCCACACCCAACCCCTTCCCCTTCCCCCGATTTTCGCGCTCCGTTCGTTCGCAATTTTCCAACCGCACAACAGAGAGAGAAGGGGCGGAAGAGGAATCTGGATTTGGTTGCGTTTTGCGCGGCGCCGTTCATTCGAGCATAAAAAACGCGCCCATCGCCCGAGGGCATTAGCGAGGCGCGCTTATAAAAGGAAATGGTGAAGAAAGAGCCACTTTAGCTGGGGGATGGGAGGATGTTGATCATGGAATGTTATAAATCTGATCACATTGGTGCATCCGATCAACCATCGCAATCATTACTCTATTGGGCTGATCACTTGTACATATCTCTTTTACTCTGATCACTTTATTTACATCATTTGAATCTTTTTCTCGCCAATCTACCCTCATATTAATTCCTTCTCTGATCATTTTTGATCATTTTTTCCCTCCCTGATCACAATTTTCCGCTATTCCGATCACCCTGATCCATGATCATCTTCCCCCTGTTTTGATAGGGATGAAAGTGCACACGGCCACCTTTCTGGCCTCTTCCATCTCGGGCATCTCCCTGATCGCCTGTCTGGTCCTGATCGCCAACATCTACAGCGATGTGCAACAGATCTGGCAGGAGTTGGACATGCAGATCAGTGTGTTCCGTGCAGAAACCGACGATCTGTGGCGCGACATGATGAAGCTGGGCCAGAAGGCACGTCTGCGTCGCAGTGATGCGTATGCGGAAGCAGCGGGCGGACCCGCACCATCGGCAAGTGGTAAGACACCCGGACTTTTGTCGAACTTCCATGACCATCCGGCTCCGTTTACAGCAGGTGTATCAGCGCCGGCGCCGTCCACCGGTGCGGCGCCCGGAGTGCCGCAAGGGGGCGCCAATCCACCCAGTGTGCCGCCCAGCATCCAGACCGGAGGACCCGGAGGCGCGGGATGCAGTGGGTCGAACTTTAAGCAGCACATTTGGCGCCAAAATACTCGTTTTTAATCAGATTGCCAGACCGGGCCAGCCAACCGTTGTCCCGTGGGTCCGCCTGGACCACCCGGAGTGCCGGGTAAGCCGGGCAAGGAAGGCATCGGCGGAGTGCCCGGACAAAACGGCAAGGACGCGTTGGATGTGACCCCGGAAGTGCCGCAATACGGATGGTAAGCGGAGCCAGATTGATCAGTAATGATCGGGAATCAATGATTTCAGCTTCAATTGTCCAGCCGGCCCCCAGGGCCAGCCTGGTCCTGTTGGCCGTCCCGGTCCGAAGGGTCATCCGGGAGCGAAGGGCCAGCCCGGACATCCGGGACGTGACGGAAATCCCGGACCACCCGGAGAGCCGGGACCGCCCGGACCACTTGGGCCGCTTGGGCAGCCCGGATTGCCCGGCGAGAAGGGCCGCGACTCGGAGCACCAAATCGGACGCCAGGGACCGCGCGGCGCTCGCGGCCCCACCGGACCGGAAGGACCCATTGGAGAAGCGGGCTTGAACGCACCACCGGGCGCACAAGGACCGCAAGGCGAGGCAGGCGGACCGGGCGCACTGGGAGGACCCGGAGGCCAGGGCGCGCCAGGAGAGGAGGGCCCGGCCGGACGCCCCGGACCGGACGCAGAATACTGTCCGTGCCCGCAACGCTCGGAGGGCGGCGGAGGCGCCAAGGGATCCGCAGGAGTGAGCGGGGGAGGCGCGGGCGGATACCGCCGCAAGGCCTAATGGCCTAGAATGCAAGATCATCAATGATAGGAAAGTGAAGGAAGAAAGAATGACGATGAGGATGAATTGAACGAATGAATGACGAGAATAAAATGGGAGCAAGCGCATTTTTTGGAAAATTTTGGAGTCATTGTGTGGACACTTCTATGGTGTTTTTGGCCTATTTTGTGGGTATTTGGTTCAATTTTTAATGGCAATATTTGGCCACTTTTAGAATTTTAAATAATTTTCGCGCATTCGACATTTTTCTATCCTTTTCGCAGGATTTTCTACTGTATAGACCTGTATTTTGGTGTAGTCCTCCGGGTAATTGCGCCGTTTGTGCCCGTACGGGATCAGCCACAGTTGGGAATAGGAGTGCAGCGTGAAGAAGGCCTTCACATGATGGTCCTCCAGAAAGTCGCGCACCGCGCGCGCTTCCGGTTCACTGAACGCGGAAGGTCCATGGTATGTTTCATGGCACGGATCGGCACTGGAGCCGGTGGCTGAAAGTGATCGGTGTATCAAAATGATCAGAGACAATCAAAAAGTTGATGTGTGAAAGATCTGATCAGAAGTGGATGATCAAGGGTATACCGAAATGATCAGAACGGTCAAGATGCTAGCTTTAGCAGATCAAAGATCGACCAATCAAGGATCGATTGATAAGGTGCACTCG